>BQNB010089772.1:7167-27325 GCA_026074375.1 Tanacetum coccineum
TGTATTGTTGAAGACATGTTGCAGAAGGATAGCAAAAGATGTCAAAGAAACTTTAAGATCAGATCAAGATTTGTCAGAGTGTTTGAATACATCCTCCATGAAGTTTAAAGAATCTACACCGAAGAAACATGAATTTAAACAAGTTCAACAATCATGTTTAAGGGAGGATTGTTGGGAATTATACATTCCTAACTTAGTACCGTTAGTTATATACTTAGTACCTCTAGTTATAGTTAGTATTGACAGTACAAAATGTTAAGTACTGCTCAGATAGTTAGTACCGTTAGTATAAAATAGTTAGTACCGTTTAAGAGATATGCATGAGTTATTATAGGAAAAGATATGCATGATCTTTTACACGTTTTGTATGCCAAGATTAGGGTTTTCCTTGGTGTATAAAAGGAACCCTTACAGCATAGTTAGACATATCAGTTCATTGTCAATCTCATAGTTAGCAATTAATACAAAAGCTTAGTTATCAATATTCATTGTTCTTCTTTGCATTATAAGTTAGATTCCGCATAACTTATAGTGTTCTTAATCATTGTTTCTCCTGTAGTTTGTGTGAATCTATTCATATTAGCTACAACCCTTAACAAGGTAGTAAGATCTATATTCAAAGGGATCCACAAAAGAACCGACTAAGATAGAGCTAGTACTGGAACAAACCCAACAAGGTACTAGTTATGAAGTCTTGGTAAGCGCAGAACGGGTTGAAGAATTATAAAGAAAAGTTAAGATAAAGGGTGAAAAGAAAGAAACCCTCCTTACACTTAGGTAGAAACCGGGTCAATACATCTGCTGTCAAGAATCACAAAGATGATTGCTGACATTGAAGACAAACATCATGGACCTAGTGATGCAATGCACAACCCTCCCTAGTCACTTAGAATCTCTTAAAATATTTCTGTTTCATTTTTCACGGAGATTACACGCATTTCTATCAACTTTCTCACTCTGAGTTAGTTGGTATTGAAAAGGTGGTAATCTGCTCTAGCCTCCGATCACTAAAACCAAAGTGCACTATTGAGTCTAGAGCCAAAAGATATCATCCATAAATCTCATTAGCAAACTTGTCAAAGTTATGCTTGTTATCTCACACAATGTGAATAACAAGAAATATATAAAGAGTCCTACGCATTATCCTTGTGATTTTTCCAGAACATCAAAGTAATACTCAAGTAATCACAGTGAAGATGGAAATCCTGCTTGAGCCAACATGAAAAAAGCTCTTGGTAGGTCACTTGTGCGATTCTATATGAATCAAACTTGTGACAACTGGAAAGAAATAATGGTGCAATTCTTAATGAATCAAACTTGTTCCAGTATATGAATTGACGATTGATGATGAACTTTTGAAATGATTAACACTCTCGATGTGTTTCAAAACCACTTTAGCAAGTGTTACGTAGATTGATTTTTCAAATCAATTTTTATTTCAATCGATGAGATAGTAACACGTTGGTTCACTCTTATCATGCTGTCTGCTTTGAGACGTTCTGATAATGAGAATATGATGAGTTTAATGAAGCTAATACATATGTGTTAGAAAGATTCGATACTTTAGATGGAAATCATGTCAAGGAGATTCTTCTTAAATTGAATCTACCTGATCACAGGTCGATCCTCACGGATTCGAAGGTTACTCCAACCAAACACGGGCAAATAAAAAAGCCATATTTGTCCCCTTGCTTTATTGCTAACTGTTTTAATGCAGGATACTTAAAGATGGAGGTGAAGGTACCTGGTTCCAGCTGACTCACAAATTCATAGTCACATGCTCATACCCGACCGAAAAACATAAAGACATCATAAAAGCTGAAGTACATGTTTCAAGACTTCCGCTACTCTGATACCGTATGTCCTTCTTGAAGCGATGAAGTGTTAAAGTTAAAGAACTTCAAGAAAGATGCACCTTTAAAGCTTTTCTAGTTTACAAATCAAGAAAGGTATGAGCATGTCGGTCCAAAAGTCACAAGTTCACAAGATGGCAAAGTTTACAAGATGGCAAAAAGAGATTATGCTTGGTTGATGATCTCAAGGTGCTCAAGATCACATTTTCACATACAAGTCAAGCTAAAGGAACAAGCTCAAGCCTAAAGTCAATGATCACTATGCCATATTCACAAGAAAAGGAAAAGAAAAAGAAGTCTACGAGCACAAGATTGAAGACTCAACATAGTATGCTAGGTTTAAGATTTTGTAACATGGAGTGACCTCCCTTAGGGGGATATTGTTAGGAATACAAAATCCTAGGAAATTATCGGTCACTTCATAGATAACTGTCGTTATCTCGTTAAGTTTGGAAACTTACATAGTTAGTTAGCTAAAGGCCCATGGATAATCCCATACAAGCCCAAGCCCACAATCCACATGTAAGTATTTATACACCTCTCCATGCCTTGGAGAGGTGGTTGGTTGTTCATTATTTTTTCACTCACTTAATGCATTTCTCTCTTATGTTTACTTTCTCTCTCAAAAGTGTTCATCCAACCACTCTCTCTCTAAAACCACCTCTCTTTCCCTATTCTTGTATGTTATTAGATATCTTTCAATATTTGTGCGGTCATTTTCGTTCTTACTTTTCTAATAATATCGAATTTCATTATTGCGTGAGCTTCCCCCGTCACACTCTTCACTTGATGGGTTGCATGATGCCCATACCTCTCGAATCCTATTATTTTGTTGGTATATCAGGGCGTACCCATGTGGTTTTCCTAAAAAAGGTTTAGTATTTTCTCCAAAAGCTTCTTGGGCAGTTAAGAAACACTTATGAGTTATTTCATCGTATGTTTCCTGAGTTACTACCTTATAGGTGAACAAATCAGTATGATTCACATGTATTAGTAATGTATGTGAATAAATCAGATTCTATGTTTATTAATTCATCCTCTTCTGCTATCATGATGCTTTTGATCATTAGGACTGATTCATTTTTTATATTAGGTAACTCACTTTTCATTTTAAAAATAACTTTTTCGTTCCCAACTTCTAAAGAAATAGATTTTTTAAAACATTAACTTTAGTGTGGGCAGTTGCGAGCAGAGATCTTCCTAAAATGACAGGCACCCTAAAATATTCCAGGACATCAAGTACAATAAAATATACGGGTAAAATAAATTTATCGATTTTTATCAGGAGGTTCCTAACAATCCATTTCGGAATGCATTTAGAATTATCGGCCAGTTCTATGTTCATTTTGATTGTTTTAAGTTTCCCTATGCCTAGACGTTTGTACATAGAAAAAGGCATGATGCTAATGCTTGCTCCTAATTCTGGTAAAGCGTTGTTAAAGTCTAACCTTCTAATTGAGCAGGGTAGGATAAAGCTTCCAAGATCTTTCTCCTTCGGGGGTAGTTGGTTAAGGAAAAGGGTTGAGCATCTGCGATTTATTCTAACGTCTTTATTTTCCACGGTTAATGACTTGTTGGCTACCAGGTCCTTTAAAAATTTAGGATATTCGTCGGATTGCTTGATTTCCTTAAGGAAAGGTCGATTTGACTTAATTTTCTTTAGGCTTTTCATGGTTTTATGGATTAATGCTTCTTCGGCATGTTGTTCGAGCCTTCTGGGAAAAGTAATTGGGGGAACATATGGTTCTATATAGTGGGTTGTTGTTTGTTTTGGGGAGGTTTGTTTTAAATCTTCTTCAGGGATTGATGTAACGTTTTTGAATTCATCGTCATCTGGAAATCTGAAGTTATCCAAAAAGTACGATTTCTTCTGGAGAATAGTAAAATGGGGTGCATAAAGGTGCTCCATCATTAGTGAAAATTTCCTTGCAATCCTCATTTTTATCTATCTTAGTTACTGCTTCCTTGGCCAAAGTTTTCACCCTAGACCTTAGACCTTGGATGATTTCATCATGGAGGTTTTGGCTTTTTTCTAAGTTATGGCAAAAAAAAATCAACCATTCATCTTGTTTTACCTGTCTTATAGAGGTTTCCTCGATTTATTTCTTGATTGTTTCGGCCAAGATTTATCTTCCTCTATTATTCCTGTTAAAAGGCATTGTTCATCCTAATTCTACATATCTGACATCTTCAACTTGTTTTACTTCCTCGTTAAGGGAACAATCCTTGTCGAGGTGAGGTCCTTCGTAAATTTGGCATCCAACCTGGATTGCATGAACACTTTTCGTTAGCTTCTTCATGTCTCGTCCTAGGTTGTCTAACTAATTTACCAAAGCAGCTAGTCCATCATTGCTACTACTGCTTCTAATACTCCTGCTTGTCGTTCCATAATGCCATTTTGGAGAATGATCAGCCATGGTCTGAATCATTGTGAGAGCTTGGGCCGGTCTTATCCCGGGGATAGGTCCTTGCGAATCGAGCGGTTGACGGTTCATAGTGCTCAAACCTTTATAAAAGATTTTTACCTTTTGATGACTATTGATATCGTGAGTAGGGCATTTGTATAGCAGGTCATTGTACCGCTCCTAGGCCTGGCATAATGATTCGTCTCCTTCTTGCTTGAAGTTGTGAATATCTTCAAGCTGCTTTGCGGTCTTGGAAGGTCGGCAATACCTTTGGATAAAGGCCTTTATGAGGAGATCCCAGGTATTGATAGTTCCTAGGGCGAGTCTGTCCACCCACCTTTTTACGGATCCGGTAAGAGTAAAGGGAAAAACTCAGAGCATGACTGGGTCTTTAGAGACTCTGGGAATATTAATTAAGCCAATAATGCTGAGGACCCGATCGATGTGATCGTGAGCATCCTCGTTCTTGTTCTCGAAGAAAGTGTCTTCCCTCAATTCGCGCATGAATTGACTCATGATTTCAAAATTGACATTGCCTCCGATTTCGGGTTTAACCACGCCGGTGCCTGGTTTTCTCGTGATAATGCTAAGTATTGTTCCATGGTGAGAGTATCGGCGTCTACTCCTACCATAGTTCTTGCAGATATAGATTTTAGGGAAAGAAGAGAAATAATGAAATAATCAGATTAATTCTAATTTTTAGCTCCCCGGCAGTGGCGCCAAAAACTTGATGCGTATTTTATTTTAAAATATATTTTTACCAAGTTTTAAATTTATAAAACTTGATCTACCTGACAACGCACTAACGGGCAGAGAACCCGATCGTGGGTAGTAGAGAATGGTAAATTCGAGGTCGTCCCAAGAGCTAAGTTGTAATTAGTTTTAATTTGAAATGTTACGTTTATAAAATGGTTTTTGATTTGAATTGAAAGGAATTAAAAAACAATAAAATTAAATACTAAAGATAAAAAGAGTGGGAGATATCAGGAGAGAAAACGTGCTAACCTAATTACTTCATTACTACTGTTATGAAAACGTTTTCCTGTGCAATGTTAAACTATGGTTTCATTAGTGGTTTCTAAGGTCGATAGACTTGAATAAGCATATATAGTCTATCATATACTTCTCACGATTCCAACTCAATCCATATCGTATAGGAGGTAGGATATCTAGTTTAACACCCCCAAATTTACTCGTAGCGGAACCAATATTTGGGTGTTAAATTCATAGCACAAAAGTCATAAGAATATAAAGAACGACTCAAAAAGAGACGTTTTAATATCAACATGCGTCATATTACTAATTTAAGTTTAACAAGATGTCCCATGAACGTTACCCAAAAGAAAACATAAAAAGTTATCCGTTACAACCAAACTTGTTTTTGAGAAAAGGAGTCAAATTTTAATATTTGATAAACAAAATCTAGCGCAAATCCTCCTTTTAATTTCCTCCAAGCCTCCAAACTTCAATTAACTGAGATAGACATGCTAAAAAGTCAACACGAAGTTGAGTGAATTCATAGGTTTTATAAGTGATAAGAGTTGAACACAAGCATTATAATATTTATAAACATCATATAGACTTGTGGGCCAGACAAGCTATTAACCAACAGTTGCATTAAGCTCGTGCCACCGATACCATCGACCAAATTCTATATACAAATAATAATAATGATAATTTAATGAATGCCCCCAGGTTAGGTATTTCGTCATATACCTACTACAAATCTCCATACAATATGTCCGTACATTGGGAGTGCTCACTAATCGGGTCCAAACCCCAAAAACCAGACCGGGTTGTCAAGCCCATAGCGCTATTAATTGTATGAGCGGCTACCCATCACAGGTAGTTAACGGCTCACGATTGGGGTCTAAATGATGAAAGCTACTCAAGCAACAAGATCGTCACATACGGGTCCAAGCATACAAGAAAAACCTACTTGTTTTTGTTTTATAAAACTAGCATGCATCTCCCTCGCGGGGTTTAAGAAAAATATTTGAAAAGCAAGGCTATGAACTCACCGAGAGTAGAAGAAATATCGATCAAGAAATCACGAGGAAAGGGACGCCGAAGACAACTGCGACTTATTAAAAATAATAATATATTATTAATATTTCAATTTTAATATATATGAAACTTGTTGTAATTATATTATATGCATGAAATATGTACATTAGGAATACATGTGATCTTCTTCACTTATTGTCTCTATTGGTTTGCTTATTTTCAAAAAATTTTGCCAATTTACTAGCAACTAGTTACCACTTAACGACTTGCCAAACAACCTCAAAACTTGATTATGCTCCATCTCCAGGTTCCTATGTATGTTGACTTACTACTATGTTTTCCCCAAAGCTCCTAAGTAAATTTTACCTTTCGTTAACTCTAGCTTAGCGTAACTAACACAAAACAGGGCCTGCTAGAAGTTATCAAAAGTTAGGCATCAGCAGGCACCGTAAAAAAATTTATAAAAATCTGAAAAAAATACAGAAGATCACACACATCATGTACAATCTCCAGGTTAATTTTCGTCCAAAAATATTCAGTTTTGACCCGCCCGCTCACAGTATCTTTACAAACGGAATTCTGGACAGCCTACACAGTTTTAGCACTTAATCTTGTACAAAGGTTTGGACTAACTTTTACACCTTAAAAATCGACGAGGCCTAGTTCGTTGGAAAGTAGACTCGAAGTAAATAACTTTAGGATCCTGAAAACCTAGAAAATCTTTTGACACGACCAAATTATAGCATCGCAAAATTGACCCAAATTCGGATATAAAAACTGTCATTTTCTGAAATTTGCCGAAACTATTATCTAACTAAAATCGGCCATAACTTTTTCGTTTTTAAGAGTTAGAAGCTCTAATTTATACCAAAAAGATCATTGGAACGACCTCTACAATTCTAAACACTAAAATCTTAGTTTTCAACACACTAAATCCGCCGATTTTATGCCTAAACTTTCTGCCCTAATTAAGGGTTATAAAACTCATTCAAACCCTCAATGTTTTGCACCAATTTCACATCCAACACTCTAATACTAACCTATTGAATCATCTTCAATCATCAACAACCTCAAACATCATATGCATTATATTCTATGGATTCCCAAATCACAAAAATCAACATGCATGTATATAATTTTTATGTAACTATAAAAATTAAATAGAAAGGAAGTATAAATGCTCACAATGGACTTGAATAGAGGATGGATCAAAAGCTATAAACCCTTGGGGGTTTATGAACTTGGCCGAATCACAAGGAGAGCAAGAAAAACCCAAAACTTGATTTTCATTCACCCAAAACTTGTACACAACTTCCTTGATCAAACCTTGCTACTATTTAACACCTTAATTTAACTAAATCCCTAAAACACAATTTTTGAAAAAAAATTGGTGATTTGTAAAATCTTCTTGCATGTGTGATTTTTTTTGTAGGAGAAGATTAAGGGCATTTTTAGGAGTAATTTGGTATATAAATAAGAGGTTTTTGTGGAGGATCGAAGATCAATTATGGTGGTTTTATGGTGCTTTGCTCGACAGAGAAGAAAGAAGAGAGATGAATAGAAAAATTCAGTCGTTGTAAATTATAGAGTGTGTGTGTGTGTGTGAATGTTCTGATTTATATAAAATAAAAAGAGGGTGTTAGGTTCGGTTTATAGAATTAAGGGGGTGTTGAGTTTGGGCTTGGATTTATAAAAGATGGAAGGAAAGGGTTATAAAGATTTTAAATGTGGGCTTGGTGTAAAAAAATGGTATATTGTTTGGGCTTGATGCTGCCGAAAATACAAAGAAAAGGGAAAGGGATTCGGCCCAATCTTTATTAAACGTTTTATATCTTTTAAATCTCGACCCTAAAATTAACTTGACTCGCTAATTTTTATAAAAATATAAATTTTTAAATTTGGTTCGGCCTGCCACGAACGAAATATATTTAAATAATAAATAAATGAAAAATAAATTAAATAAAAACATAAAAAATTTCGTAATTAAAAATACGGGATCCGTTGATTTCTCGATCGGTAACAATTAAAAATAAATTATAAAGTTCGTGAAAGAATTTAAATGTTGATTTTAAATGAAAAACCGACTAAATTAGATAAATGAATTATTTAGAATTTAAGGAAATATTATAAATTCGAAAAAGTAGTGACCTTAAATACGGGGTTTTACATCCACCCCTTCTTACGGGAGGGACGTCCTGACGCTCAATTCCTCCGATTCGCCTTAAGCTTGCTCAAGAAGAGTTGCGGATAACTGTTTCTGAAGAAATCTTCTCGTTTATTAATAAAAGTACAATTTTTTTAAAGCGAAAACATGATATTTTGACTAAACGTGACTAATACATGAATTTTAACGAAAGATGTCAAAATTAGCTTTCAAGGTCGCCGGGGGATTTCAAAGATAGAATAAACATGGTAAACACTTAAACGGATAAAATGCCTAAAACAACTTAAGATTAACAAGAAACGAGAAATCGTGAATCGCGTAAACTGTAAAACGCAAGAATTCACTTTACTAGAAAATGAGAACAAGGTGTGAATTACATACTGGCATTAAAATACGGAATGTCACATTAGAAGAACCCGTCAAGGATTTTTATATTGTTTTAATCACCGACGGTCGATCGAGAGGAAGAGTAAAGGTACTTGTTTCAAATTTTGTTTTAAAACTAGGCTTAGGCACTTTCTAGATTATTAAAATGTGAAGTTCGTTCGGTTATGAAATTAAAATGTTAAGTCATTCATAAAATGATGAAAATATTATTATAAGGATTTATTAAGGGTTTGGTGATTTGAAAACGAAATCACTAGTAAGAAGAATTTTTAAAACTATGTCATTGAGAGATTAAGGCGGATATGTATCCTTAGTGGGTCAACATTTTTAAGGTACTTATTGGGTTTTTCTTGACAAAAAGAGTGTTCAAATGAAGGTAAAATATGTTCAATAATCACTTTGGTGCTTTTGAAAACCTTTGAGATAAAGGTACGTATAAAGGCTTTGTTGAACTCTCGGATTCGTGGTTGCGATTTAGAAAATCCATTTTCCAATTCGTTAAGAGTCATTTGTTGAAACGAAGTTTAAATCAGTCATTTTATTAAGATGTGATTAAAATGTGATGTATAAAACATGTAATTTCACTGGTAGGGCTTTGTGTCATTTTAAACATTAGTTATAGATTGTACAAAGGAGGATGTTTAGACCGACTCTTAAACTTGAGAAGGCCATTTTGGTAATTTAGGCACTTGTGAAAAATTTGTAAAATTTTCTTAAAAACATGTGAAAGTTTATAAAATCCGTGAAGGTATTTAGCGCATTAAAGGTAGACATGGAACGTGCTCAGGAGTTTAACGCTTAGGCAATGGTATGAGGGAACGAATTTAATGTCGTGGGGGTCCTTAAAGGAAATAATAGAATATAAGTGACGACGATACAAAAATAGGAAAAGAAGAATTTATCCAGTCGTCAATTCATAAGACGGTCACCATCAGTACATTAAGTTTGCGGTAGTCGATACACAACCGAAAAAGGAAATCCATACAATAAATCTCAAATCGAAGAAAGTTTTAGATCGGCACTTGTACAAAAGAGACAAGGTTAGCGATTAAAAGAGAGAAGTTAAGGCATGGTTCACACGAACAAATTTCAAGTCAAAAGAAAGACGAACATCATGGCGGATATACGTAGACTCATTTATTCATACTTCATTAATCACATCCGGTGGCATCCCGGAGATCAACCAACCCTACTCGAAGAATGTTGGTCGAGGAGAAAGCATAGAAACGTCAGAACTTCCAAGTTCGGTATTAATGGTCGAATATTAGACGAGCGGTCTAAAGAATTCCCATCATGGAGAGAAAGAAAGGAAAATTAGAACGACGATTGTTAAGTAAGAACGTACCCGTAGGTGGGTAATTCGTTCGAGAAATGATAAGGGCACATAGGTGGATGTCCCTAATTTGTACTACTTGCATACCACACAAAAATTTTGTTTTTCAGAAATACGGGTAAAAGTTGATCTTTATCAAGATCTTACGGTGACTACTATTCAGCCTTGCATGGCTCCTTCTAAATTATACATAGGTGATCAGGCTATGTATAATTAAGGACTAGCAATGCAATGCTCAGTTTCGTCAGATTAGGTTTTTTTTTGTATAAACCATACCGTTTAGAAATAATGTATGAAACGCTTTATAATATGGAAGTAAAGTAATTTGCTAGATAAATAAGAAATTTTTAAGAGGTTACAACAAATATTTTATAAGACCCAAGTAAAACAATTTGTAAAACGATAGCAATTTAAATTTTATAAGGTGACATTACATTAACTTATAAAATAGTGAGTGGCATGCATGAGAGTAGCGAAGAGTGGTTTACAAATTAATTGGTGAAACGGTTACAAGGTGATAGGGTTTCAAGAGTTCAACCGGGATCGTTATGAGACACATGGTATCAATGACGATGAAGAATATGAAGACACGAAATTATAACCGCGACCTAAAGCGATGGTGCGTAATTAGAAAAAAAGAAGGTTTTTATTATTAGAAATTTCCATTTTAAGTAGTACGCGCGCGAGAGAGTCGAAACATTAATATCGTTAAATAAAATATTATGTTCCCGATAATACCGACCCATCCATTATTCATATACTATTCTTATTTCCCGCAACATGTCTTTAAATACATACATTTAACCAAAAAATAGACTTCCTATTTTAACATGACGGAGCGCAACCCAAAAATTTATAAATCCTCACATATAATACATGTCCGTTAACGTTTTGCAAGCTCAAACGGTCACTAAAACGCTTAAAACCCAACTTTTTAACAAAATTCAACAACTATTTCAATTCTTTAAAAAAGACGAACCACTAACTTTTACCGCAATGTTTTCCTATCATCTAGCGTTTTTAGACAAAATTTTGCGTTTTTTTATAAAAATCATCAAAATAAACAACTTTTATGTTCTAACAAAAGTCCGGTTCGGACCAGAAAGGGCCCGAATCTCAAGTTAAAAACTGTATCAGCTCATTTTTCGAAAATAGTTGAAATATCTTTACAAAAACGCAGATCTGTACTTAGACCAGAATCCCCACACTTTTGCACTTTTAGACCAAATTTCGCGAGTTTTTATGCAAAACGATATTCCGGACAACTTTCGTGTTTTAGCCGAGACCCAAAATGATACAGAAAATGATGAAAACGCACTTACATCAGATCTGATGCAATTTCAATAAAATGAAAAATGCAGATTTTTCTCTAGCTTTTAGACCCGTTATTACTCGATTTCAGACTCGGGCGTTCTCGCGAAAAAGTAAAACTGCATTTTAAACAACTTTGTAGTTTTAACGGAAGGCCGATTCGGACCAGAAAGGGACCGAAACGGCACTCAAAAACTGTATCAGCAACTAATTATAAAAATAGTGCAGAATTTGTTTTAAACGATTTCTAAACTTCGGATGGCCACAAAAACTTCGTTTTTGAGAGTTACGGGTCGAATTTTATATCAAAACGATCGTCTCAACAAGTACTAACATATTTTTAAGCCTAACTTTTATAAAAATATTTTTACAACATCCTTAACAACATTTTAATTTTCTGCACTAAATATATTTTTGACACACCTCAAAATTTCAACCGAATTCCTCAAAATTCTCAATTATTACACGAATCATACTCCCCATCATCTAAGGCGTTATATCAACACTTTAAATCAAAACTTATATACACACATGACTTATGGATTCCAAAACAACCAAAAATAAATTATATTAATGGGCATATGAAATGGCATTGAAAAATATTTCAATAATGCCAATGACAAAGCTAGGAGTAAAACAATGCCCGCGATTTTTCATAATCACAAGAGGCACAAGGGAAAAAGGACGAAACATTAACGAGTCGCGCTTCCGAAGCAAGGAGGTTCTTATGAAAAAAGAATAATTGAAATTTATACAAGTAAATTCGTATTCCATTCAACCGTCACATTCTAGACGATGAGTCACAAGATGACAATGGCGTCCTCGGAGTATAAACGAGTGTTACAACTCCGGGTCGGAAGTAAATGATCGGTAGAATAAACAAATTTACACAATATTCGGATGTCGTGTAAAACGGTGACATGAAAAGCCAACGAAAAGATTGTGAAAATCCACAATACGATTTCGGGAATTTATCCAAGATGTTTCCCGTGAATAGCACCATGGGAAAAAGAACGAAAAGCAATTCGGATATCTATATAAGTAGCTTAAAGAAGTTAAATAGGGAAATAACACGCACGGGTAGTAAAATGATAATTGTATAATCTCATCGGATCAAATACTTATATAATCCCAAACAATCGTACAACGAAGGTACGCACAACGATAAAAGTAAGTCGGGTAAAATAATTCGGTTCAAATCGAACGAGTATATGTAATCGGTCATTACACATATAAACGAAATAGTAATAACGCTTAGAAAAGTGATCATGAGAAGTCGGACACAATATGCGCATGGATAGAAGTATGTAAGGTCACTACATATATAAAATTTATGCAACTGCAAAGAACGCAATGCATCAAAAATGAATATGAAAATATTTAATAAGGAATTTTTAAAACATAGTAATAAATACAAAAGAAAACCTTAATATATGGTTTACCAACCGATGTATATTTTGATATAAAACATAGTATTTATTCAATAAATACTTAGCAATAATTCACCCGCAGGGTATAAGTATTAAGAATGAATAATACACAAAAGAATGGTAAGTCACAACGGATGACTTGGCCTCACTTCATGAGTTTTGCGCACGTAAAAATTAAAAAAAAAGTTATAGTTTAGGTTTTGAAAACGACCTAGTTCTCTATAACTTATGGCTCTTGATACCAATCTTTAACACCCCCAAATTTACACGCAGCGGAACCAACAATTTGGGTGTTAAATAATAGTACAATAGTCATAAGACATAAAGAACGACTCAATGAGACGTTTTAAAACAAACAAACAACCATTCCATTCCATATTTATCAGAGTTCAAAAGCGTAGTCCCAAGAAATCGTTACCATACATAAATAAGTTTGATTTAACCAAACTAAAACAAGTTTTTAATGAGGAATGGGTTTTTAAATGGTGGACAAAAGTTTAGCGCAATTCCTCCACACCAGTGCCTCCAAGCCTTCATACTTCAATTACCTGAGATGAAACATGCTAAAAAGTCAACACGAGGTTGAGTGAATTCATAGGTTTGATAATTGATAAAAGAATTGAACACAAGCATAAAAATAATCATATGCTTCATATAGACTTGTTGATCAGACAAGCTAATAAACAACAGTTGCATTGAGCTCGCGACACCGATCCCATTGACGAAATCCATAATCAATTAATAATATAATGAATGCCCCCAGGCTAGGTATTTTCGTCAGATACCTACTTACATCTCCATACAATATGTCCGTACATTGGGAGTGCTCACTTTCCCGGATACAAACTTCCCAAAAACCGAACCGGGTTGTCAAGCCCATAGCGCTATTAATTGTATGAGCGGCTACCCATCATAGGTAGTTGACGGCTCACGATTGGGGTCTTATGATGAAAGCTACTCAAGCAACAACATATATCCACAAACGGGTCCAAGCATATAAGAAGAAAACTACTTGCGTTCGTTTTATAAAAACTAGCATGCATCTCCCTCGCGGGGTTTTATAAATACAGTTTAAAAGTTGAAAAGCGAGGCTATAAACTCACTTGATAATGCCGGAAGAAAGATAGATCGGCGATAAACGAACTTGGTCGTCGGCACGAAAATCACTCGGAACCTATACAACATGTATGGGTTTTAGGTTTCTATGTCGGTCAAAATTAATAATGACTCCAAAATAGACAAGTATGTATATATAAGTATGATGATCAAGTTATAATTGGGTAAGTTAAATCACACTTAAGTTTTCTAAGTGAATTTTAAAGTATGACATTTTTACTAGTTTTATTACTTGTTAAATTTCACTAGTTTTATCACAATTGGTCCAAAAATCCCAATAGGCCCAATTATAAGCCCATTAAGTAATTTAGTTCTTTTTAATGGCCCATGACCAGACCTTAGTCCAAATATTAGGCCCAAGTGAGTTGGGCCCAATGCTAAGCCCAATAAGTCTTATAAATATAATTAGTGTATTTGGGTCTAGTGGCCCATTTAAGTTTTATGGCCTATTTTAAGTTTATGTATGTAACTTGTATAAATTTTTCGGGTTTTCGAGGTCGATATAAGATTAAGGTCAGTAGGTTAATTATATAAAAATTCCCAAAAGTGGGTCCTACCACCACGGGTTTTCGTCGCAAAAACGCTTTATAACTTTTGGTACGGATATAGACGTAAAAGTTTTATATAGGTTTATGTTTATAAAAATAGTTATATCTTTTTAACCATAAATAATGTACTTATGATATTTACATTTCTAGTTTCATATTTAAGTGTACTTTATATATTATAAGTTATTTCTATACTTTATTTTGAGTTATCATATACTTAATGTATCTTTTTCATACAAAAGTCAATTTACAATTTTTGGCTGAAAACTTACTTTTACCATTTTTGACACCATTTTCAAACTATAATGATCTGAGAAACCATCCAATTGATTATAGTATCTACATGATTTTATCTACCTCTCATAGTTTTAGCTTTTTACTTAATTCGGAGTGCAATCATGACCTTTTATGCATTCTGTCCAGCAAGGTCAGAATTGACTACTTTTGGTAAAAAGGTCATATCTCATGCAATTTTTACATTCAAGTGTTGATCCAAATTGCTACTAGCTCATAAAACAATTGTCCACAACTTAGATAAATCAAATCAGTTGTTTATCACACTCAAAAATGTCAAACCTTCTGTTTACTTCTGCCCTAATTTTTCTAATGATTTCCACCATGTTTTAAGCTAGGTTTATCCATTTTCAACCTAATCTAGTACACACAAAACCCCAATAAACTCTTGATCATCATATTCATCATATTTACAATTACATTTATAAATGAAATACAAGAAAATACAAGAATAATAAAAATAAGTAGAGATTTATACCCAACAAAGTGAAGAAAATGATGAACAATTGATCAAAACTATGAAACCCTAGCTTCAAGACAACCCCAAATTATTTTTGATCACCATCTTTATTATCCAAAGACTTAATAAAATGCTTGATTCACTTCAGCCCCAAATATATATAAACCTCCTTGAAAATACCCTTTAATCACTTCAAAAAGTATAGGAAACCATACTAGGTAGTCATATTCACTAGTAGGTTATTATTTGATTAGTAAAATTTGATGGAAATGGTGTTTGTGTTGTTGATGGAATTCGGCAAAAAAGAGAGAAACAAAGTGATGTGTGTGTAAAGTTTTTGGTGAATTATGGAAATGAAGGAAAGGCACATGGTTTTGTATGGATTGTACATGCAAATGGACTAGGACACTTGTCCTAGTCTTGCACCTCCTTGTGCCACGCCACCCTTGAGGTGGTTGTGTGTGATTTGAAGTTTAAATTTTATAAACTTTAGTGTTTAGGGTATAAATTTTAAGATAGGTAGGTAGTTTTGAGGCTAACGGGTATCGACGTAAAATAAAACGAGAGTTAAGGCGAAACCACGAAGTAAAAACGAATATGATAAAAATAATTCTACATTAAACGGAATACTTTTCTGAAAAGTTTAATTTACGTATGGTTCAAGACGAATAATTGCTTTAAGCATAGCTCGTAATTAATTAAAACGACGATTTCAATAAAATGTCTTGATGTAAATAAAAGTAACTTGCTTAAAATTTATAAATTGATTATGAGATATTAAATAGTAGTGACCTATAAATATGGGGGTTTACACCGTTAGATTTAGGATTAACATAGGTTTGGCATAGGTTTAACATAGAATAGAATTAACTTAGTTTAGATAACCAAAATATTAATAAATTGAATGTTTGTTTCTCGCTCTTAGTGATCGACACCCTACTTACCACGAAACTCACATCTGACCAGGTACACTGCCCGTAAAAGTGTTGATTTTGGTTTTGTCGACAAAATATAAATTTAAAACTTGAAACATAAATTACAACCACACAACGACATATCAAGTTTTTGGTGCCGCTGCCGGGGTGTAAAAATTTAATCTTGATTTTTATTTGATATTTTGGTTTTTAACATTAGAATAATCTAACCTCTAGGATTAGTGTAATTTAGATTAGTGTATAATTTTGTATATTTGCTTGTATATTTGTTTGTTTAATTGTTTATTAGTTTAGTTGTTGGTTTATTTAATTGTTTTCTAAATACACTGTTCTGGTCGATAACCTGATACGGCATATCCACTTCTATTGAATACGGCATATCCAACCTTCTTAACCAATACAGCGTATCCATTGTGTTTAGCAATACGACGTATTCAATTATTTGCATACGGCGTATTGGTTAACAGTTTTAAATATCTTTGCAAGTTTATTTTTCTAGAATATCTTTACTTTGAATCATGTCTTACTTTTAAGGAGCAGCATCCGGACTTCGTCCATATCATTTTACCTACACGGAAAGAAGGTTAACAATGGAAGAAATGTTATACAAATTCATTGACGAAGAAAAACGAGAACACGAAGAGATGAGGGCACTCATCTGTGAATTCCGAACAACCAACGAGATCTTATTTAAAGAAAGGAACAATTTATTAAGTGAGCTCAGGTTTGAGGTACAAGAGTTGTTAAAGGTGATCAATAATACTCCGATGACAAATTGCGAAATTAAAGGAGTAACTACTAGAGGTGGAAAGACGACGACTCATGATGTTCAAACTAACAACATCAACGTACATACTAAAGAACCTCTAGTGGCAAATCATGACAAACCAGTTAAATCAAATGAAGTCCTCGACAAAGATCAACCTTAGACAACCAACGAGCCTATTATTCAAACATCCAGTGAGCAACAAACACCATCGATCCCTTTTCCCCAAAGATTGAGAAAACAAAAAGAAGAAGCTCAGCAAAGGAAGTTCTTAGAAAACTTGAAGCAACTCCGCATCAATTTGCCTTTCATCGAAGCCCTAGATCAAATGCTAAAATACGTCAAATTTCTGAAAAGTTTGCTGAAAAACAAGGCTAGAATCGAAGAAGCTTGTACGATCACTATGAACAGAAAAGATGCTCAGCCGTATTATTAAACAAGCTTCCATCAAAAGAAAAATACCCAGGGAGTTTTACTATTCCTTGTGACATCGACCAACTGCATATCAATAATGCGTTAGCAGACCTAGGGGCTAGCATAAGCTTGATACCGTATACGATGTATGAAAATTTTGGTTTAGGAGAATGGTATGTGCTTAAATACACATACATTTGACCTTTAAAAACAGACTTAAATGCCCAAAAACATACCAAAAGTACATTGTATTTGTATGTTTTTATTTATATTGTGCATGAAACGGATATCCGACAAAAGGACGAAAAACGAAGCCAAAAATGACAAAACCGAGCACGGAATGAAAAAGCGTAAAAAATACAAAGTCAAAGTCCAAAAAGTCAAAGGTCAAAGCTGATGCCGAAAACGAAAAAATACTTAATGGGCCCACCCGTACCTATCTAATGGGCCGAGTCAGCCCATTAAGGTATTATGTAAAGACTTATAAGCCGTTAAAAGCTTAAAAGGGCCAAGTCCCTTTTTATGTCCAAATGGCCCAAATAGTTAAATCATTGGCCCAATCCTCCCTTAACAACTGTTTAACCCAATACTCCTTTTACACTTTACACCATTAGTCCTTAAGGACTAACATTGTTAGTCCAAAAGGACTAACGGTGCAATATCCACCCAACTCAAAGGACCAAAGATGCAGACCACAAGGACTGTGGTTGCAACAATATTTTACACTTTAAGGGACCAATTTTGCTAATTCCCCAAACCTATACCATGTTAACCCAAAAACTCATTTTCCCGCCAAGAACCATGTTCACCCATCCCTTCCACCCATGTGCTACTGTTCATATGTCACTATCGCTCTCCTCGAACCTCACATACTCACCCTACTCCAAAACCCCAAGTGCCATGTTGGCAATCCCCACTCATCCCATTGGTTAAAGGGTTAAGACAAGAAAATGGAGGGCAAGGATTGATTTGCTTGGAGCCAAAGAAAGATTGAAGGCCAGGATGAAGTTTTTGAGCTACTCTCACAAAAAAAAAACACAACTAGCACAACACCAAGAAGATATTCTGCTACATATATAGGCTTATTATTTCATTGTATCAAAAACTAGGAGTAGTGTAACTAAGAGTAGAATAGTTTTACTATTAATGTTTTTTTGAGTTTTATGTAATTCTGTCATTCACTTTTATGTCTTGTAAGCTTTAACTGTTTTAATGAAATTTAAGTTTTATGCAAAAATCTTTCTTGTAAGTTCTTGATACACATTTGGCTTATTTACTTCAAAAGTCATTTCACAAGCCTTCCATAAGTTAATTTTACATCTGCAAAATCATTTTAAGCTTTCTCAAAAAGTTTAGACTTAATTTCCTGTTTTAAAGCTATTTTACTCAAATAAAAAAATCACCTCAAATAGCTAATTTGGATGATAAGCTTACAATGAAAGAGTTTATGGGTATTTACTGGCTTATTTGGATAAGCCAGAGCTTGTTGATAAGCTCATTGAGCATTGTTAGCCTTGTTTAGTGCAAAGGCAGTTGTAAGTTCCAGATTTCATTTTTCAGCTAAAATCTTGCATTTACTATTCCATTGCTTATCTCTGTTTATTTTCTTGCTTATATTTGCTTAACTATGCTTATTATGTCTTTTTATTGCTTATTATGCTTTATGTGTAGGTTAGAAACAATTTGTTCAAGTTTTTCATAAATCGGCTTGTTTTTAGCTATTTTGAGCTTTTTCTTGTTAGCTTATCATTAGTGCTTATAATCTGTTGGAAAGTGCTTGTTTATGCTTTTTGTTTCTAGCTTATAACTTGTCTTTCAAAATCTTGGCTTAAATCTCTTTTTTTATAAGTTAAAATGAAAAATCTGTTTTTTAAAGGGGTGTTTGGCTAACAGTACTAACCTTATGGTTAGTACTGTTTGACCATTTTGGTTCACAAAAATCAGTTTTGATTCTTTATAAATCTGTTTTAGATCAATTTGAGTTAAGTTTTAATCAAGTTCTAGGTTGTTTTAATGTTCTTCTAAGAGTAATAGCAATCTGTGAAAGTTTTTGTTCTTAATCTGTCTTTTCTTTTGATTTTAAGATTCAAGGTTTTAGAATTGTGTTTTTGAGCTTATAATGCATTCAAAATGGGTGTTAGAATCTGGTATCACAAGCTTTAGTACTGTTACATTAGTTTTAGTGAATATGGGTCAAAACTGTTTTGATTTTCAAGCAATGGGTCAGTTTCTAGGCATTTTTAGGACCAAATTTAAGCTAGTGTTAGTTTGTTTGAGGCTTTAAATTTTTGAGCATAAGCTCTTTTATGGTTGGACTTGATCTGTTTGTGCTTATTTTCCATTTTCAGCTTATTTTGAATGCTTATTTTTAGGGCTGCAAAAGCCAATTTGTCTTTTACAAAACTTGAAAAACTCAGCATATACTGAGTGTAAGTGGCTTTTTCTCTTAGCTTTTTCATGGCTTATCTGTGTTTTAAACTCCTTTTTCTTTGCTGATTTTAGAAGCTTGTTGTATAAGCTTTAGAGTGTTATAAGTCATTAAGTCATAAGGATCCATTTTCTAGCTTCAAAATAAGCTAGAAAGTGCCCTTGTTGGCTGTTTTAGTAGTTTTTGTCCATAGTAGCTTATTTGATTTTTTGAGCTTATTGGCTTATTAGATTTTCTTTAGTTATGTTTAGATTTGCTTATTAGGATAGGTTTAAGCCCTTTTAGCTTGTTTGACTTAGGTTGGAGC
>BQNB010089773.1:0-27324 GCA_026074375.1 Tanacetum coccineum
ATTGTATCCAACTCATTGTTTCTACATAGTCAGTTGTATTTATACATCTAGGCTATCATCCTTTATTGGCTGCTAAGATACATTCAGTTTAAGGAACCACAGCAATTAAATTCAAATAACGGTAATTAAAGAAAACGTGACAAATAAGCAGGAATACTAAAATTAAACCCTAAATGTTTTTTCTAAACCTTTTCTAATCCTAAATTACTATTAAAAAGAAAATGCTAAGGAAATACTAAAACAAAAGTAATTTAAGCTAAAAACGAAGAAAATGAGAACGGATATGAAAACCCGTTCTTTAAAAAGTGAATTTTCAAATATTAACCTTACGGAAGCAAATTTCAAACATAAGCCTAGAATATGATAAAAGAAAATTTTATAAAAAAGAAAATTATTTTTTTGATTATTTTTCTATTTTTTATGATTTTTTAAAGTTTTTAACAAAATAAATTCACCAAAAATATAAAACTTTAAGCAAAAAATCCTAATTTTTTTTCTAAAAATAGCTTATGATAAGCAGGATGCAAGAAAAATAAGAAATCCTAAAATGCTAAACTCAATAAGCCAGGAAAAATCAAAATAGCACTCGAAGTGCTTATTATACATAAAGTTCAAAAAAGAGGTAAAAGGATTGATGGTGCAAACTTGGACGTAAAAGTTCCAAGGGCATGTTGGTGAGGGGTGTGTGTGTTGAGGCTTATAAATGGGTGAGACTAGGTTGAGGTCGGGGGTTCGAGTCTTGCTCACCGCCGACTTCCTTGGTTTCCTTTTTTTTATTTTTGCAAAAACCTAAAAAGCAAAGTTGTAAAACAGATAAAAATAAGCCATTTTTGTGAAAACAACTTTTTTAAAAGTCACAAATAAGCTAGAAATCAGCTTAAAATTCAGACATAAAACATTTAACCATTTTTCCACAAGCTCAAAACTAAGATAAGCTAAAACTAAGACTTAATAAGCTATAACCAAGTAACTTCTAACCTAATAAGCTAGTTTATACAGGAAATAAGCTAATCAAAAGGTAATAAGCTAAAAAAATCACTTGGGACACAACTAAGCTTAAAACAGACAATGAGACAACTTTGATGTAACATCCCCAAAATGGGTCGCAGCGGAATAAGGATCCGGGGCATGTTACTTCAAGATCAACAACACAAGATATATATAAGTTCTCAAATAAGCACTTTATCAAAAACCGTTAACCAAACAGTCCTTTAAGGCAACTTTGAGCTTATTTTTCAATAAGCTAAAGGATCCTTATGGACTTTTAGCTTATACTACTTTAAAGTGACTAATAAGCTACCTAAATCTATTCTTAAAAAGTATTTTGAAACTCAAATGCTTAATGAAAAAGCTTAATAAAAAGCTTAATGAAAAAGCTGCCAACGCAGTTTTACCTAACTTTTTGGTTTTTGAATGAAAAGACAAAAAGCTAAATTTAAGCTCAAAAACAGATGACTTAATAAACTTTTTATAACAAATTAAGATGAAACAATATGAATCTTAACTATAAACTATTTGAATACTAAAAATTAAAACCTAATAACTAATCTAACCTACTGAAAATTAAGATTGAAAAAGTCCTTTTGTCTGTTTAAGCTGCTAATGCAGTTGACACTCTTAATAATCAAAACTCAAAACAACATGATGCAGACCTAATGACTTGACTTAAACATCTTTATAACACTAAAACTAAAGCAATTTGAGCAATAACAATAACTATAACAGATTTTAGCTTAAAATGCACATTAAACTAGATTAGGCTAACAGATTTGAACAACTACACATTACTTTGATTAAAACTTGATTATGCCTTCAAACAACTTTAAATCCCGACTCTATAAACCTTATAATAAGATTTAAAATGAAATTTAAAGGACCAAATGGACTCAAGCAGTACTAACTTGAGTTAGTACCGCTTGACCCAAACACTCCCTTAAATTCCTTAAAGCTAAAATCTTAGATACCAGATACTAAAAAGCTATAATAAGACCTAATAAGCAGATTTTAACAAACTAATAAGCTATTAAACTATGCTAATATATTTGGTTTTTAACTTTTTTAAGACAAATGACAAGTAAATTAAGTTCTAAGCTAAGAATTACACATAATAAGCATCTAACATCTATAATAAGCATTAATAAGCTACACTAAACAGATATAAGCTATTATTAAACAGTAGTAAGCTAAAATGCAATTTTAAGCTACAAAATGTAAAGAGAGGACTTACAACTGCCTTTGCACAAAACAAGGCTTATAAATGCTCTAACTTATCAATTGATAAGCTGATATGGTCCCGGAAGCCCTTCCATTACTAGCTTCCCTTCCTTAATAAGCTGTGGTAATTTGAGAGTGGATTTAAGTAACAATAAGCTCATTTAAGCTTTAAGAGCTTAAATGAGAATATAGCTAGCTTATGTAGAGATTAAGACAGATTATTAAGAACTTATTTGATTAATTAAGAGATTATTAAACCAAATTGCTTATTAAGTAAAACATAAATTGCACATTAAAATGAAAACACACTTTTATTAATAAAAGAGTACTGATTACAAGCTTGAAAAAAAGATTACAATTACTGAATTAAGACATTACAATAAGCTAAATTGCAAAAAAAAATTAAAAGTTATTTAAAAAACTACACTAAGCTATATTAACACTACTCCTAGATGCCCTTTGTGAGTGAGTGAGGAGCTCTTTATATAGGCTGAGAGAGAAGCTTCTAGGTCTCATACGCTCCAAATGATCTCAGCCTTTTAATCCTTGCAATCATTGGATCTTCAATCTTCACCGTTGGATCAATATGTGATCACACGGATTGCCAGCGTGGCATTCCTTGTGTCAGAGGCCTTGTGCTTCTTTTGGCTTGTTTTTAGTGTAAATTTCCCATCAAGGTGTGTTTCTTTTGAGACCCGCGTGTAATTCCTTTGACAGAGCTAGCCAATCAAAGACGTTTGATGACGTTTTTCTTTGCTGAGGTGTAGCTTAGTACTAAGAATCTTCTGATCACGTTATTAATTGAAAGGGTGTGGGTTAATTGCATTTAATTTGAGCTGGGTAAAGTGGGGGAGACGGTGAACAGTAAAAACTATTTTTCCCGCCCCCCAAATGTTATACGTTTTGTGTTTGACCCGGGAAATGGGTGTTTGACCTGGGCTCGGGTATAAAAAGGAAATTGGGCCGGGGGTTATGATTTGGGCTTGGTTTAGGGATTTAAGGGTTCTAGTTATAAAGAAATAACGACCGTTAGTCTTTATAATAAAAAGACTAACGGTGTTAAGGTTTTAAGGACTTATTGTGAATTTGGTTTAACATTAAGGCTCATTTGGGTATTTTGAGGGTTTTTGTCTTTTGTGAGTTGACCATTGTTGACCATGGTTGACTATTTGACCTTTTTGCTATCAAACTCCCGGCTCTTGTGCACTCTTTCCATTCTCGTGTTCGTGTTTGTCCGGTTTTGACCGTTTTCTTGTGATTTTTGCAATATCCGTACCTACACATTCACAAACAACAAAATACACAAATACAAGCATATTTTTGCACATTTTGATCATTTAAGGGCCATTTTTAGTATAAAAAGGATATGTGATTTCTCACATATCAGGGGGTAGTCACTCCCTAAATAGATCCATTTTATTACACTCGCGCTTAACAGCAGTAATTAACAACTCATTCTACTTAGGAAATCCCTAATCTGTTCAGAAGTGAAGTAATGTATTTACGTCCTTAAGTGAAAACCAGTGATGTATCTCATTTTGAGACATGTAAATAAGTATGTAATTAATCATGTAAATAACACTAGTACAAATCTGGGATTTGGTCACACATGGGCAAACTGGAACGGCCACACATTCACATATTTATGTGGCTAAAGGTACCAAAATAGATAACTTTTGCTAATTAGCCACACATGAAATTTTGATGCGTGAGACCATTAGAACTGTATTTCCACACATTCGAACATTTATGTGGCTAAAGGTAACTAGTAATTTTTTATATGATTATTTAGCCACATATGAATTTGGAACGCGTGACAAATACAAGTAAGCTTGAAGCATTAGTCACGATATACATATAAATAGTGACAAATATATGTCACAAACTTAAACAATGTGACCAAATGGCATATTTGGTCAGATGAAGTAATTTTTTATGTGTCTAAATCATACAGTCAAGTTTGTCGCACATGATTTAAGGGTGACGGCTATCTTTTGCTAATTATTTAGCCACATATGAATTTGGAACTCGTGACAAATGAAAAGTAAGGTTGAAGCATTAGTCACGATATACATATAAATAGTGACAAATATATGTCACACCCTTGAACACTGAGACCAAATGCCATATATGGTCACACTAAACGTTTTGTCACACATTATTTAAGTATAGCCAAAATCCAGTACATATGGTCACGTAACTTAATATGTGTGTTTAAAGTTTAGTTTGTGTTAGCTTGCCAAAAGCTAATGTGTATAGTCACATTTACTTCTAGCACGATCATGTGACTATATGCCTTTACAATAGCCACACCATATCACAAATGTGTGACTAAATTATGTTTATGGACACATTTAAGGTGATTATATGTGACCAATAAAGTTTAAAATTTTTACTTTAAAATATATTTGTGAATTTTTTAAAATAAAAAATATTAAGATATTTTCACCAAAAGTTATCTTCTCTACATGTTTTGACACTAGTCCCGCTTTAATTTTCCACAAAATCGAAACCTCCCTCCAACACATTCTTCAGAGATCTAAAAACATTTCATTCATTTTCACCCTAGTTATAACACTCTATGTTTTCAAGTCATTGACGACGTTGATAAATCCGCAATGTACCTTTTATATTATACGCATTTGCTTTAAATCATAAGCGATAGGTTAAATCGCGTACGCCAAAATTTAGCGTTCAATGTAAACGGGCATCAAAACAATAGCCTCAACATATCACAAAGTGTGACTAAATTATGTTTTATGGACACTTTTAATGGTGATTATATGTGATCCAATATATTCATATACTTACATCGTGAGAAGTTTCATATGCATATAGTCTCCAAGTTTTTTTTGAGTGTTTGCACCAAGATCGCGCCACCGTAGGTGTCCTCGGATGGTACATTATTGAGTTTCGTGGCTTTTCATTGAAAAAGAGTGCCCAAAACCCGAATTTGTGTGACAAATTAGGCAAAAGTTTTGTTCGATTAATTTGTATAAGTGACCGTAAATAACTTTATAGTCACTACGATTGATTTTGGAGTGACGAATTGTTCGTCCTTTGGCCACATAAATATATAATATATGTGACATTTGAGTATGAATTTTTCAAGGTAAAGTGATTTATTCAAGTAATGTGACATTTGTGTTGGTTTAGTCAAAACAACGGGTGTATGTTTTTTGGTGTTAGTCACATACAATTTCAAAAATAGCCAAAAGTCTTAATAAGTGTGACTATATGCTTTTTAAAATCAGATAAATGTGTATTTTATGTGACTATTATTCATCCAATGGTCACATGAATTGTTTTTTTTGTGGGACTTTGTATTATTTTGTCATCAAAGATGTTTCTTTTAGTAACATACAAGTTAACCAAAAGTAGCCAAAAGTCAGTTAATAAAGTTATACCGGTACGCGGTATTTTTGTAGTGAACCATTAGTTGTTTAAAAGTACCAAGTGAATGTGTATTTTGTGTGACTATTCTTCATCCAATGGTCACATGAATTTTTAGTTTGTGTGGCATTTTGTAATATTTAGTCACACATCAAATTAAACAAATAGTGGCCAATAATGTTGATAAGCGTGACCATATTATGTAAGAGCATCTTTTAGTCACATATAACAAATCAATAATTGGTTAGTCACTATTTATATCTTTTAATATATATATATTATAATATTTATATATACATATATATTTATTATATATATATAACAGATCAATTGAAAAAAAAGCAATTTCAAATTGAATAAAACTCGAATGTATATATAACTGAACAAAATATACAATTGTAATGTCGTACATAATCAAATTCTCAGCTAAACACAATCTATGAACATTTCTAAGTAGTTGCATAAAGGAATAATTATTTACTTGTTTCTTTAAATAAGATGCAAGCTCGTTACATGTCTTTTTTCTGTAAGCGGAGCTCGTCATTTTTTTCCCTTACACCACTATCAACGATTACCATCACCATGCCTACAACCACAACACAATGTACTACACAAACACGCATACCTTAAAAATAACAATTGAAGGTACTGCAATAGCACAAACTTCTTTAACAACACTAATATACTCGAACAGTATTAACATATATATTAGCATCATTAATTTCCCTTAATCCCAATAGCAGTATTAACAAAGAACCATCAGCACTAATATATAAGCAACATTAATAACTATGAACAGGCAACACAATTCATTTGGCGCTATTACTGTTGAAGCAGTATTAATATCATATTGGCAGCATTAATGTAATATCATACAAGTACAGAGATGAGAAGCAGCTTATAGAGAAGTTGGAGTCTTTGGCGGGAAACTACTTTGTTTGACCTTGCCAGGTCAAACAGCACCAACTATCACTACTACAAAAAAGGTTAAAAAGAACGGTTAAAATGCCTCATAAAGATCGGTAACCGACCGCTCTAATATACAACATATCAGACAACAAGTGTACTTTACTGCAAAACTTATGAACTTACTGTGAACAAGAAGGGAAACGTGAAGACAACTTGAGCAAAGCAATCAAACACATTGACCTCGTAGTAAGTTCGAAGTATGTCGATTGATAAAAAGATCTATAACATCCACTGCATCATTTTCTGTTACATGTGCAGAATAGTTCAGGTTAAACAAAGATTTGGAGAGAATGTCAGATAAATATTAATCCATCAAAAGATTATATAAGATATGCTAAATTTAGCTCGTAGCCACTAAACCTGCTACACAACCCAACCCATTAGGCCACCACTATTAATATGTAAGTAAAAAATATTAACTTTTAAGGAAATGGAAGTATGGAACAGGCCATATATAAAAAAAGAAGTATATTAACTATGAAGTAGAAAAACTCAAAGTTAAAGGTTCCTCGATATCAAGCATACCAATATTGTTTACCAACAAGTTACCATATTCTCCAATGCACCATACTCCAACCCTAACAACTGCTTCATGTTTGAAATCAGTTAAGCATTATATGTCGATAACATGTGGATATAGGGAACAAACCTTAAAATTAAAGTCAAAATTTGAACAAATAATTATTGGCTTATTAAAAGGGAATTTATGGTACCTGGTCAACAGATGTTTGGATAGCTCTGTATAGCAACCATACTGTATATCTATGGAGGTTAGATGCATTGGTTATCACAACTAGAGCATGCCATACTTTATCTTTTACATAATTTCCAGCCTATTGATCATAAGCATATATTAAAGATCAAAGAGAAATCCAAAAAGGTGAAATACATTGTGTAGAACTCACGTAGCATATTTACCAAAAAGAAATAATAGTTTTAAAACAAGTCTTAAGTTGAGAGAATATCACGAACTATATAATATGTATATATATACTTGATAGACACATCCATTCTGGTTCTTTCAGTTCAAATATTAAGAAAAAAGGTAAACAGGTGGGTAATCATCAACCAAAAGTATATTTAATAGAATACTATTAAATTAACACTAATGTTTCGGGTCCAACCCAATCCGTTTCTACCCCCACTAAAATTTACCCATTTTGGCCTGTTACCCACCTCACCCAGTTTTACCCCTGTAATAATGCAAACATACAGAAAGATAAGATAAAATAATTCACTCAATCCCTTAACTGGGAAAGAGCCTCAGTTGCAATTAGTAGAATTATTTGTAAGCATTTGACATGTAAATTGTTCAGCATCAAATAATGACAAAAGAAAATTATAATATGGAAAAGCTATTAAAATATTATACCTCACAAAGAACCTTGAGCATCTGATCAATGTACCAAAGTTTATCCGGGGAAAGCCTAGAAAAGAGTCGCATGTGAAAACATAAAATTATCCAGCATAGTCAGGTCAAAAGTAATTCTATATGCACCACACTCTAAGGTATGCTTACATGATCATATAATTTTAAACCATGTAGACAGTGGTGTCATAAGAGTATTGTAATTATCAAAGACAATTACACACTTAGTATACGGATTAACTCTTCACTTACTTTTCCACAATGGAGCAAATTTTGGCAGTAAGATCTCCTTTGAAGTCCTGGTCACTTACTTCCAAATAATCAATTAACCCCTTGGTCAAAGGTTTAACATTAGTCTCGTTTATCAGAAGATACCCAAGTTTAAGGGCTCTTTTACGGATTGAAGCATCTGAACCTGATAAAAAAGGATGCACTTTGTTAGATACCGTGTAATAAGGTTTTGTATATTCTGGAAAATGCTCAGTTATGTAGCTCACCTAGTGTAGCCAAAACTGTTACTAAAAATGGGTATTCCCTAAACTTGGTCGTGACAGTTAATACATCAAAACCTTTAAATGAGTGAGAGCCAACTTCTTTTAAGACTTGAATAAAGCAAAGGTCGCACCAGCTTCTTCTAAGACTTGATGACAACATACAAAACCTGCACCATCAAAATGATAGCAGACAAAACATGCATCATCAAAATCAAGTTCGCCTACATTATTAAATTAAACAATCCCAAACACCCTGTTATCCATAATTATTAATTAGGGTACAACAGATAAGGAAAAAAGCTTCAAAATCATACGATAAATGATCCTCACAGCAAGTAGGCTTTAGATGCTGTAACCAATAAATTATAATGGGAAATACTACATGCAGTCCCTTCAGCTTTAGATGCAGTTGATGAACTCAGATAGCTAGGGTGCCACTGCCTGGGCAGTTACTTTTTTCACTGAAAACCTACGTTCACCTCTAACATCAGTTTGTAAGATCCCATCAAGTTATAAAAAATCATTGACGCATACATAAAACTATCATAACCAATTAATCATTGATGAAAAAAAGATTCAACTTTGATTATTTCAACTTAAAACAATAAATAATTTACAAAATCAAACTAAAGATGCAAAAAGTAATCATAGTATACAAAAAGATAATAGCTTTGGTATGAGATACTTACTGCTACAGATGCATCACGACCAAGTTGCTCAACCTAATTGAGTTTCATATGAGCTACGTACGTTATGGAATTGAGTTTCTTGCATAAGATACAACCTAAATAAAGAGCATCTTGTAAATAGTAATAATGTCCTTACCTGTAGTCCAACATAATACATAGACTTCCCCACCCTTCCAAGTAGCAAATGAAAGCAGTGGAGATTACCTCTTAAGTAGTGGAGATTACCTATTAAGTAGTTAGCACTCATCATGTAACCAAATATCCTAACTTTACATTTAAAATCCCCAGTATACAAATCCAACTACATGTGTTAGACATGGATTTAAAAAGTGAGAAAACAAAACAAGAACAGATACATGATTATTTTTTTTGTCTTTCTTAAAAATCCCAAACCAAGCTTATTAGTTTATTTCCTTCTCAAAAAAGATAACATCTTTTACCATAAGCTTAACCAAACACCTTAAATGTTCTTAATAGATTAAAAAAGCTATTATATATGCACTTGAAACAAGCTTACTGGAATAACTCCAAACACAAATCCAACACATATATAACAAGTGTCCCTTTGTTACTGAATAGTATATACAAATAACAAACATCAATTACATATCCATATTGTGAGGGCATAAGCAGACCTCATGGAATAAGGTTCAAACTTCAAAATCAAAAATTAAACAATTTCCAAATGAAAGTAAAAATTATACCTGCTTTGTATGAAGTAGCAACTGATGTGAGTATGGTAGTTGGGTGGCGACTGTGAAGGTTAGGGTTTGTGAAAGGAAAAGGGTGAACAAGAAGCTAAAACAATTTCCCTTGTTGAATCAGTGATGGTAAAAATTTAGAGAATGGTTAGGGTTTGTTTGGTGAGAGTAGTGAGGCGATAGGGTGTGATTTTGAGGAAATGGTATTGTGTTTCGTGTGTTAAAACTTTTGGTGAAGCGGCAAATGAAAAGTTGTAGCCCGCTAAATGGAGAAATAAGGGGGAAATTTGAGGGTTTTGATTTTGGGGAAAATTAGTAGCGGGAAGAAGGAGAGGGAGAATGAAGAGCCAAACTTTTGGGTTTTCTTTTAATAGTTCTCAAACTTTTTGGATTTTCCTATAAAGTATTAGTCAGTAACAACATAAATTTTAGACACACATATTAACTTACGTGACTATATGTATCAAATTTTGGTTTACTACTTAATCATGTATGGTCTAAGTTTAGTATGCCAGAAATATATGACATTTGGTCCACAATATAAAACTGTTCGAAAGTTGTGACATATAGTTTTTGTCACTTTTAAATGTAGATCCGAGACTAATGCTTCAAAACTTACTTTTTAATGTCACGCATTTCAAAATCATTGTGGCCAAATAATTCACAAAAAATAGCATCCACTTTTAAATAATGATTTGACAAACTTGACTATATGATTTGCCATAAATAAGGCATACCAATTACTTCATGTGACCATATATGGATTTTTCACATGTTCAAATATGGGTGACATATATTTATGTGTCACATATGTATATATATATAGTGTGACTAAGGTTTCAAACTTAATTTAGATATCTGTCAAAACTCCCAAATTATAGTGACTAAAAATAATCAACAAAAAATTACCAGTTAAGTCTAGTCACATAAATATTCAAATGTGTGACAATGAAATTCTGAAATGGTCACACAAAATGAGTTCAAGTGTGGCTGTTTATTTTATCCTGATACATTTACTCACATAAATATCTGACTGTGTGGCCGTTCAAAAAACAACATGTGACCAAATCCACTTTTTGTACTAGTGGTAGAGAGTAATAACTACGTTTTTTTTAAGACTAGGATGTGAATTATTTAGAATAAAAACTTTAGTTATATAGATTTGTTCATGTGTTGTGTGCTTTGTGTTTTGTGTTTTGTGTTTTCTTGTTCTTTTTGTTTATCAAATCATAGGAAAAGGAAGACATGTTGTGTTGTTGCTTTGTATCATGTTACTCACTGCAAACAATTCAAATCAAAATCATGCATGTGACGGCCTGGCGAGATTCTGGTAGACAATATTTAGTTGCGTTTCCTACGTTACATATGATTACCATTTGTTGTATCCATAGATTAAATGCATGCTTAATTGAATTTACCATGGTATAGTCCAGTCTTTTGTTGAAGCCCATTGTGTTTGTGTTTGTGTTCGTTGTCATGTCTACAATCCGGTCTTTTGCTTGGACCATGAATTACGCGCGATTGGACGATTTGTGTTAAGAAATTCTCAGTTTTACATATCAAACACCTCTTTTTTTTATCAACATTAATTGGATTTATGTTCGTTTTATTCTTGTTTTAGTTGGCAGGAAATGCTAAACCATCCATTTCCTCATTTATGGCGAACAAATGGTTGAACGCAGCTAGACCCTTCAGGTAGATACGCTTCTTTACAGCATTGTCTTCACATACATAATCATTGTGCTAATGCACTTCTTGTTAAACAGCTCAAGAGCAATGGGTAGTGATGTTATTGGTGTAGATTTGGGTACCACTAACTCATGTGTTTCCGTTATGGAAGGAAAGGTTTACCTCTATCTATAATCTCGTGTTACTTTTTTTCCAAATGTTATTTAAAAATTTTCATACTAAAACTTTGATTCATTTTGTAGACGGCTAAAGTTATTGAAAACGCTGAGGGTGCACGAACCACACCATCAGTTGTTGCTTTCAATCAAAAAGGAGACTTGCTTGTTGGAACACCAGCTAAACGTCAAGCAGTGACTAACCCTACAAATACTTTGTTTGGTACAAAACGTCTTATTGGCAGAGCATTTGATGACGCTCAAACAAAGAAAGAAATGGGTATGGTTCCTTATAAGATAGTCAGTTCACCCAAAGGTGATGCATGCAGAGGCGGAGCTAGTAGGGGGATAGTGGTGTGCTGAGCCAACCCCTAATTAGCCTATTTTATTCATTAATTATCTATTGCAAGCTGCTTTTCTACTAGTTTTTTACATTGAGCCCCCTTATCATTATGACTTTCTGCATTAAGCATTGTCAGCCTCCCCTAACTAAAAATCCTGACTCCGGCCCTGGATGCATGGGTTGAAATCAACGGACAGCAGTATTCACCAAGTCAAGTTGGGGCCTTTGTTCTTACTAAGATGAAAGAAACAGCTGAGTCGTATCTTAATAAAAAAGTTGATAAAGCTGTAATTACGGTTCCAGCTTATTTTAATGATGCTCAGAGACAGGCTACAAAAGATGCAGGGAGAATTGCTGGTTTAGATGTGTTGAGAATCATTAATGAACCAACTGCTGCTGCATTCTCTTATGGTGCAAATGATAAAGAAGGGTTATTGTAGTTGTTTGATCTTGGTGGAGGAATTTTGATGTTTCTATTTCCGCGATAGCTTGGTGGTGTCCTTCGAGGTATTTCCTTCATTTTTTATGTGTTTAAGCAAAATCTGCGACTTGAAGGGTGTTTGTTAGCGGTGCATAATTGGGCTAGTCGTACAGTTTGGTAAACAGTTCAATATGGGTCCGGGTAAAAACATAATTTAGTATGGGTCACAATAGACGAGTCGGGTTTGGACGACCTGCAAACACTTCTTTTTCCTTCATTGATTTAATAGTTTGGATTACGAAATCCAATTGTTTTGTTGGATGTTAATTTGTTGTTACAATCTTTTATCAATAGGTAAAAGCAACGAATGGAGATACGTTTTTGGGAGGAGAGGATTTTGATAATGCATTATTGGATCATTTATTGGACGAGTACAAGAGCGCTGAGGGCATTGATCTAACAAAAGATAAGCTAGCTTTGCAGAGGCTTCGTGAAGCTGCAGAAAAAGCCAAAATTGAACTTTCATCAACTAATCAGACTGACATCAACCTTCCATTTATAACAGCAGATGCTTCTGGTGCAAAACATTTCAATATGACCTTAACAAGATCAAAGTTTGAAACATTGGTTGGTAAATTGATTGAGAGGACCAGAAACCCGTGTTTAAGTTGTCTCAAAGATGCTGGTCTTTTGCCTAAAGATGTTGATGAAGTTTTGCTTGTTGGTGGTATGAGCCGTGTGCCAAAGGTGCAACAAGTGGTTGCTGAGATTTTCGGGAAGAACCCTAGTAAAGGTGTTAATCCTGATGAAGCGGTTGCTATGGGAGCTGCGATTCAAGGTGGTATTCTTAAGGGAGATGTGAAGGAGCTGCTTTTGTTGGATACAACTATTCCTAAGAAGAAATCTCAGGTCAGTCAACTATATCACATTTCACGCCATAGTAGTTAGAATATCGTTCTAGTGGTCTAGTTTTTGTGCCACCAAATATACTTAACCTTTGTAACAATCTATGATCCTTTCGTAAAAAGTGCTTTTTGTCCACGGTTGCTAGTTTTTGCCTTCTTTTGTTTTTACGATGCATGTTTGACTCTGTTCTGAGCAAGTGAGTTGATGCATAGCTTTAAAACTTACGATCCGGTGATTAAATGCAGGTATTTTCAACAGCAGCTGAAAACCAGACACAAGTCGGAATTAAAGTACTTCAAGGTGAACGTGCCATGGCAGCAGACAACAAAACTCTTGGAGAATTCGAGCTTGTTGGCATTCCACCTGCACCTAGAGGCATGCCTAAAATTGAAGTCACATTTGACATTGATGCCAATGGTATGGTAACCGTATCCGCCAAAGACAATGCTACTGGTCGTGAACAACAAATCACCATAAAATCATCTGGTGGACTCTCAGAGGAAGAAATCCAACAAATGGTGAAAGACGCAGAGCTCCATTCACAGAAAGATGAAGAGAGGAAAGTGGTGATGGATCTTAAGAACACTGCTGACATAAACTTATATAGCATGGAGAACAATTTGAACGAATATAAAGACAAGATTCCATCAGAGGTGGCTGCGGAGATTAAATCTGCTATTGAGGATTTAAAGAAGGCGAGAAATGGTGAGAATGGCGATGAGATCAAAGAAAAACTCGATGCTGCAAATAAGGCATTGGCTAAGATTGGAGAGCACATGAATAAGGGCAGTGGCTCGGGGGGTTCTGATGCTTTCCCTAAGCTGATTTTGAAAGAGGCTGCCAATAAATAAGAGTTGCGCATACTTTTGTTTTTTTGCGCAGTAATTAAGTTTTGGGGATTTATGATAAATTTAACTTTTCATTAAAATCATAAAGCAATCCCTTGCACGTAATGTGAGGGGATCGGATTAAAAGTACTTGGTAGTTAAGCACATAATATTATAGACAAACACGAGAAATTTTAAACATAGTGGCCAAAGACTACGTTATAAAAAGCTTTAAATGCAAAGAAAGGGAGGAAAGCTAACCTGGTACACTCCCACAGTCAACTTTGAGGCCAGATAGAAATGAATTAAGAGTGTCGGCGGATGGAATGCTTAATTTCGTACAATGTGTTGCCCTATAATCTATTAGGAGACCCAGGTACTCTCAAAACAATTATGCATCTGCACTGATAACTACCTCTAATAATCCGGTATTACGCGAGCAGCTTATATTCGATATCTTGTCCATTGAAAGTAAGTAAGATCCCAGCTCAATATTCATAACAAAGCATCGGACATCACATGCCCATCCCCAAACCAGATTTAAATCCATACTATCCCCATGCGAATCAAGTCTGGCATTATCTTAATAAATTGTAGACTACAATAAAAAAAGGTATACACCTGCAAGTTTGACATCTTTTGCCGGTTGCACACAAACTTTTTTGTAGCATGATCAAGTGACCTCCTCCTGGTTTCCACGATTATACAACGATAACCATGGTCAAACAATACACGGTAAAAATCTTTACATAATCTTTATTCAAACCAACAGTTAAGTAAATCGAATCTGTTTTTACATCCAGTTCCAAGTATCAATGCATTAATCAACATATTACCAATACAATCTATGAGTTCACACACCGTGCCGTCTCAAACAATGGATCTTGCAAGACCTCGCGCTTCTTATCTCTAAACTGGAACATATTGTAAAACACATCCTCACAGCCATCGCGATATCGATCGTTACGCAATCACATTTCACTCAGATCACATGATACCAACTAAAAGAATCCTACGTTGATAACTTATTCACTCTCTCATCGATTAACATCTGCACATCATCATCTAAATCAACGCCTACTTTGAGAACCTCTTCACTCTCTGCATCGCTATCATCTTAGCACAGTAGAAAATTAAAAAGAAAACAAAAAGTGTTGAGTTGTTAAACGCTGCTCAACCGAACCCCTTCGAAACATTTCTGAAATAACCCATTTTGACCCTTCCTCCAACCCCACACATTTGGGTTTAGCTATGTAATAAACTCTTTTATCTATCGATCCATTAGTCCTCATCCCTTATATACAAACACGGACTCCAAACCAATCACATTATTTGAAGACACACCCATATCAAATGTTATTAGAATTATACATACTTGACGATGAAACAGTGAATGTCTTTTTGATTCTACCAACATGGTGGTATCGCGATCCTAAAACCAAGGCTGATTATAAAAAGCATCATAAGATCTATGAAGAACAACAAAAATAAACAATGTACCTCTACAGGTTTCTTGGAGAATGAGCCAATCAGCACATCGATCTCACAAACTATTGAATTGCTTAAAAACATTTTCCTTTCTAGCATAATTATTTTTTTTATTCCATTATCGATATTCACCATACTTCCGTAACCGTCTAAAGCATTGGATTAGGTTGAATACTGATGTTTAATAAAATTTCAATATAACTCAAGAAAACGAATGAAAATTGTTGAGCACTTAAACAAACGGGTTGTCCTCTACTCTTGTCCATTCATAATTATCGAACTCTTTCATAACTTACTTGCCTGAACCACTACAGTAATGTGATTTATCTTCTATTAACCATGTGAATTGTTTGTGCTGCCTAAAGAATTCTCACAGAAAAGTGCAGTTCCGCCACTTGTTCGTCAATATATGGCATGCTTGCTAGTCTGCATTATTGATGACCCTTTCAACTAATTTGATTCTTTATATTAGGAAAAAATGAACGGTGATCTGGGGAGCTATGTTATATCGTTAAACATTTTTGTCTATAGCTGTATTGTACCTATTTTGATTGAGTCAACAGCAATAGATAATTAGAGTTGTCTCACAGAAAGTGCAGATCCTCCAACTGTTATCCAGGTTCTGATATGCTTAACGTCAATAAAGACACCAAAGACAAAATACAGGAGAAAATTTTTAGAGATGCCTACAGAAGTCTGATCTTTAGGTTCTTTAACAAATTTCAGTTCAAGCAACTTTCTCCCATCGCATTCTGGCTTAGTCTGTATGATTTAATTCATACAATATAAAGGTTCATCAATTCAGCCGCAAAAGCATAGTCCAGTATCGAAGGACGACAATAACTTACATCACCAACATAATGACAAAAACAACCCAGCACGTAAAGCCGTTGTTCTATCCTCGCTTAGCCCATTCGAATGAAGTTTCTCGCCTTTTTCACCGCCTTAAGAAGCCGGCATTAGATCATGAAACTATCAAATGTTAGACTTTAAAAAAGATATGGCAAGAAAGAAACAAAGGGTTTTCGCTTAGCAAAAGTGAGACAGACAACACAACATTAGCAATCGTTAAAATCATATACATTACATTGTACATCCATAACCACACACGTAAATTGTAGCTTACCTGGACGATAAGCATTGAGGTGTGCACCCAACTCTATCAACGTTTTCACAACATCATACAATTGTAATTCATCGAAGCCAATATCAAAGGCGTCTTTCCTTCCTTATCCATCCACTACAACAAAAACAAAGTTCATGAAAAAGAAAACAAAAACAAAGTTACACACATTAAAACATGACTTACTTTCACCTTTTGGCCATCACATACATAATAAGAAATGTCTTATTTTCCGATCATATGTAACGCACTATTATTTACTTACCATTGCACCTATCTAACATCCTATACTATATAGAACGGATATAATCGGAAAACATGACATTCCTTTTCATTTATATACGATGACAAAAAGGCGAAATCAAGTTATATTTTAATGCGGCAGACATACTGTTAGCATATCAAAATATCTTTTGTAACCTTTTATATAAGATCCTTCACTTCACTAAATTTATGGTAGCTTTTTTATTCTTAGATCATTCATCTCTTGGATTGATAATTATTGTAGAAACAATTGCATCAGTTAAGGAATTATAGCAAAATCGGAAAAAATTAAATCTGAAAAATTAAATTAAAGATGGATCTCAAAATCTTACCGAGTTATTCGATTGTCGTTGCTATCTGCCGTTGTTTTTATAGTTCGAGTTATTTGTTTATGGAGATGTGGTCATGGCATTTGTTGGTGCCGTATAAGTGTTTAAGTATGTGTAGATTAATTTTTTCCTTTTAGCATTGGACACCCTTAATTTTTAAAAAACTATGCCCGTTTTTCTTTAAAGTTTTTTTCTTTTAATTTTTGACACATATACTTTTATGTTCGTTTTTTTCTCCTCCAATCTTTTATATAATAAAAGAATTACATCATTTCGGTTTTCTATCAGATTAAATCTTATGTGAAAATAAATTGGACCAATTAGAATGCTTGATTTTGCCACGTAGGCAAAATCATGCGATCTGATTGGTCAATAAAAAGTCAAAATTGAATCAATTTGGTCAAAATTGAAAAAATATGGTGGAGAAATCTGATGAAGAAAAAAAACACATAAAAATATATGTGTCAAATTTGTGAAAACAAAAACTTGAAAAAAGAGGAGATAATTAATAAAACTTTCGTGGTTTAATTTTAAATAAATTATATGGAGTTAAAAGTATAAATTTATAAATTTACAAATTTTATTATAACTTTAAAAAATAAACAAAAAACCCCCTTAAACTTTATACCTCTAGACTTTATATTTTAAAATACAACAAATAGAAACAATTTCTTACTTCCAAACAAAGATTTAACATTATCTAATCACATCTCAAATCTACCTGAAGACCTTTTGGTGGATTTTTCATTGTCGGCCTGAAATCATGTTGTACAACCGAAGCAAATTGAAGGTTCACTTGAGCCAACTCCGAGCTACCTAAAAGGGTAGTTTTGCTGGGGTTAGTTGGCTCACAATGTCGAGTCAAAAAACAGGTATATCAAAAGAAAAGAATTAGTAATCATCCTCAAGTTCATATACTACGTAATATATAAAAGATTTAATGAATCTATTATCTTCATATATTTCGATAATACTCTATAACATAACTTATAAAACAGAAAAAAATAAAAATATATATGTAGTTTAGAAAAACATAATGTATAAGCCCCGTGCGTGCACGGGCATTAAAACTAGTATATAAAAACGAAATTTTAATTATTTTTGCCAAATTAAGAAATATTTAGGGTTTTTTAATTTAATTCACTTAAAACTAAAAATAATAATTGAGACAATCATACTTAATAAGGCAACATTTTTTTTTTCAGAAATACGAAAGTCCTCACTTTTCGTTTTCTTTTACTAGGTAAAAGATTTGTGCTCTAAAAAAATCATTAATTGTTCTTTCATCGTTGTCATTTAAACTTCAAAGGGCTACATCAATACTCCTCCAACTTACTTTCTTTTATACCTTCAAAATCATAATGATATCCGTTGCCGGAACAAAAACACTAAAATATAAAGTTGGAAAATATGTTGAAAGCTAGAAAAACAAATACTCCCTCCGTCCTAAAATTATTGTCCCCTATTGACTTTTCAAGTCTTTTTCTTCCAACTTTGACCTTAAATATTTTTGTTTTTGTTATATAATACTTAATGAAAAATATATGAATTGATTGGTTTTTAAATGTATTTTCATAGTTATGATTTTCATTAAGTATTATATAATAAAAACAAAAATATTTAAAAAGTCAATAGGGACAATAATTTTGAAACGGAGAGAGTATAAATTTTGGAAACTCTCAGACTCGTCACCCCTAACACCATGTTCAATTTTTTTGCTTGAATCCATGTATCAATAATATCACCACCAAGCTCCACACCTCGGTTACGGATAAGTCTCCCTGTTTGCATCATCACATAGATGTAGAATCTTTAACAATGCGAGTATGAGAAGTTAACATAACACCCAACATATAAAATAGTTCCATGAGATTGAGATCTTACCCACTTATGGCACCACAACCTGTCAACCTTTCTCGACCTACTTGTATCAACAACTCCATTTAAAAGGCTACACCTAAATTACAAAGGTGAGAAGGAAGCACCACACATGCATAATGTAAGAATGCAAAAAAAAAAAAAAGGAAAGCTTGCGTTTGTAGATGTCGTTGCCGGCATAGATGAAGGAAAGAGAGAGTTGAATTTGGTTTTGAGTATTTGTGAGTCAATGGTGAAATGTAAAATACCCTAAATAGGATGTGTAAAAGAAAAAAAATGAATTGACGAGGAATATAAACTAACGAGGTTGTAAACCCGCGCTTCACTTGATTTTAGCCGAGTGAGGAAAGAAAAATGGCACAGTGTCAAGCCATTAAGTACATGATAATGAATTGATACCATAATATATGATGCAAGACATTTCTGACTTCTAAATGATTAAATTTTGCAACAGCTTAATGTATATTATAGCTGTTACACTTATCGTTTGTCCATCAAGTCAAATGAAATTCTTAACATCGTCATAGAATATCTTAGCCTTTTTAGACTCAAAGATCTCTGCACCGTGACACCCTACCTCACATAACTTTATCATAGATGGTCGTAATAATGAGTTGAATACATTCCTAAATGGTGCCTCCAACATATTAGCAAAATCTTTTTGTCTATCAACGATTGGATCTTCACTATTTACCTTGATCCTGACTCTACCAGATAGTCGCCACAAAAGGCAGCACCTTGTTTGCAGCTTCCAACACTTTGGCTGCAATACAAATTATCACGTTAGCGGGCAGCTAAATACCGCTATCTCTACAAATCTCCCATTATGTTTCCAATAAAGAATGTTTGGGTGTGTGCCTACAACTCTCCGTTAACTGTTACAACTCACTGCAGTGTTTATACTTTTTTTTTATCCATATTTGTCAAGAGAAGAAAAACTCCAAATCACCCGTTTTCACCCAACGCCCTTTGGGTGAAAACGGCGCAACCCACAACCTAAACGTATCTTTTAAGCATATAAACAACTTACTAGGACTATATAACTTCAGATCATACTACAACTCAAAACATTGCTATCGTTAATTCAAAACCACTTAAAAACACACATTATAACTCACTCTTATGGGGCGTTTGGATTAGCTTATTTTTCTGGCGCATTGTCTTATTTAAAATATTGAAATAGCTCATATGCCCCATCTTTTCTACTTACACCTTTATCAGCACTAATATCTTATCCAAGTCCAGTTTAGGCTACTATCGTGTTTAGCCTCTCAAGTCCCATTTTTTCATCAGGGTGAATTCTAAGATTCCTGATTCCGGTTGCGAGGGGCTATAAAGAACAAAGCGATTGAGATTTAAAAAGAAGAGAATAAGCAGCAAGAAAATACCGTATCATGGCCAGTTTCTCTCTGATCTTTCTATTCTATCTGGTCTTTCATCATTGCCCGATGACCCCTCAAAGCCTATAAAATAGCAAATACATAAGAATATGTTTTTTACTCAACATATTATCAAATGAGTTGAGCTCAATTTCACTTGAATCAAACTAATTAAAGTTTAAAAAATGAGTACTTAGGATATTGACGGCAACGATTTCGAAAGTATCAACATGAGTAGCTGCACAATAATAATAATAATAATCTCAGTTTATATAAAACATAAAGATTTATTATTATATGAAATAAATAAAAAGCGATTCCGCCTCATCTGAACCATAAAAGTCAATTCAAGGGGAACACGCCTCATCTGAACTGATTCCTTTCTACATATAGACTTTTAGTTTTGACCCGTGTGCTGTTTTAGCTAATTTTTCAAGTGTTTTCCTTTTGACCCGTAACCAGTATGATGAAACCCAACTTAAACTGACTCATGTTGACATGGATGTTATAAAGCCACTCCTAGTCTGCATAAACCTATAAGACTGTTGGAGACTTGGAATTGTAACTGAAACTTTTAGGAACAGTTTCTCTATCCTGGTTCTAAGTATTTTGTTTAAAGTCTAAACTAAATTATATGAGCCGGGCCTAAGGATCACGTTTTCAAATGATGGTGATTTTGAATTTTGATAGGATTTGGAGAAGCATCGCCAAAAGCCAAAGCAGCAAAGAACCTCCACGATTTCTTTACATATGTTGCAGTCAGGATTGTTAATGCACAGCTTGAGGTGTGTTAGCTTGAATTGAATTTTATGGTCAAACAACTAACCTTTAGGAAACAAATTTTGCTATGATTTATTTGGATCTAGACTTAACAAAGGGACTTTGTTAGAGTAGATAAAAAAATATCGCTGATACAGTTTTGGTCATCGAAACAGTTCAGAACCTGTGCTGATTTTGGATACAGAGAATGACTCATATGTTGTGAAAGTCAAAATAAAGTTGTAGTTAAACAAATGCAACATATGATTTAACTGTATAATTTGACAGAACATAGCTACAACATGGAGGCCCATAAGGAGTTAACGGAATTTACGGAAACACACTCTTTAAATGATGGTGATAAGTTTTGTGCATCATTAATGCGCGGATCATCAAGACATAAAAGCATAGGTATGCAATATCTTCACTATTCCTTAGTTGCAACTAATAGCCTACTCCCACATAAAGTCTTTAGGTCATATATAACTCCAATACCCCCTTTGTTCCAATATTCTGCCGGTTAAGGTTTTACTGCAGTGATTCAGGAATGCAATTAGCATAGTTGATTCCTTTGGGCGACCACAATCTCTCTCTGCCTTTTCTTGCTTTAAATCTTATCAACAGTTCATGTTTTTCTTATGATCAGATAACTATATTTCTACAATGACAATCTAATTTCTGAAATAAACGATCAAATACGCATTGTAAATACATTTTGGGTGAGTATCAACCCGAAGTTCTGAAAAGGTTGCTTCCTGACCTGCGGGTAGCCTTGTATCTGTGTTCAGACGCGTTCTTTTACACCGATTTGAACCTGAAGTACCGGCGCGTATGGAATCTGTGGACAAACAAATGAAACGGCTTTCAAAAATTATCACTAACAGCAAACAATAACTATGCCATAAAAAGTTTTTAGACAAATAACTACCTTCAGGGATAGGAGAGACTGAATCTGTGGGCTCATTGTGCATAGACTGCATACTCTTAGCGCTGTTAGCATGTGCAGCTTCTAAAGAACTACCAGATAACCGTAGCCCTACATTCCGGGGCACATAGCCGAGAGTATTTTTCAAAGACGTTGGAATCAGAGTGCTCTGTCGCACGAAAATAACTACTATCTGCAGGCATCGGTAAGTTGGGCGAACAGCGTGCCGGGCACAGAGATTGGAGTATCTACTAAAGACATCAGACTCTGTCTGGTTTTAACTTGCGTTCCACACAGTACTTCCTTGAACTTGTGATGTTGTTCCTCGAAAGCAATCAATCTAGACATAAAGACACAAAAATCAGCTGAAATTCTATAAATTTTGACTGAAAAAATGTATGATATATTCCAACTACCTTTCGAAGCTTCGCGGCATCGTGGTCTTGCATTCTCTACACAAAAGTTAGAGTACTGTTGGAAAACATCTGAATCAAATTGCAGATGTGGCAACATGTTTTGAACACATGGTTGAAGAACATGAGGTTGTCCACCCACAAAAGACTATGTAGTTGAAGAACGAACATGGGAAGACCCATCAACCCGAAGCAGATGTTTAGAAGCATGTGAAACCCCTGATAGTTCAGATACACCTGTAACAACCAACAGTCTATAAATCAGCTGTAAAACAACATAGAGTTTTAAAAAAAAGGAAAAGAAAAGTAATGAGAGTTAGCACCATATGCAGATGAGTATTCAAAACCGATAGACAACGCTTCTGGTGTGGCATTTTGTGGCTCAAAACCAACAATCGATGTTTCATTTTCGGATAGCTTAGGATCACTAATTTTAGGTTGGCCAATTTCTTTCCCTTCCATACTCATGGACAGAGAAACAACCACCAACGACCACGAAAAACAAATCCAAAAACATCTTTAAAGGCAAACAATTTTAAAACAATAGGACGCACAACAAAAGGTGTTTCGAAATATAGTTTATCAACCAAAACATACAATAATTAGAAGCTATTTAGATGCTAATAAAACAGACGTATGCAAAAACGTCACACAAAAGCAATACAGCAAATAAAATAACACATTCGACTATCAACAACTCAGTAAGCATACAGAGGAAACAGCAAAGCATTTACCATACGCCGAAAACAAAAACAAATCAGAAACAATTTATGAAAACAGAAACACACACGAGGGCCATAGAACATGGAATGACAAAACACACCGTCAACAATGGGATACCCAAACAAAGACAACAGCAAGGAATCAATAAACAAAATATACGCATATACAATAAACCCAAGCAATTAGTAGCACACAATAATTCCTAAAACGATTAACGGCAACAAAGAACTCAGCCCTAGTATAATCAACATTGATAAAAACAGAATAACAAAATGTTGAACATACCCAAATCAAACAACAGTGTGCTGCGTCTTCAACCAAGATGAGCAAATGAGGGTAACACCAAACTCACCGATAGTGTATTTATACCAATCAGTAATCACCCTCAAGTGTGGATTCCAAGTGGCACTCATGCAAGATAACCACATCATTAGTGGGATATTAGTTAGCAACGGGTCAATTATGTGAGACGGAGCCGGAGTGTTTGAACCCAAAATGCGTTTTCGAACGGGTCAAACAATCTTGTTGTCTTAGGCAAAGTGGTCAGGCTTTTGCACGTTCCTTTATTTGCAACAATGAGTGTTTGGACCCAAAATATTAATGAATTGCAATGTGAGAAAAATAGAAAAACACAACCGAAAATATTAAGGGTAGCAAGATGATTTGAAACACTAAACAAGTTATTATTCAAGAAACGCTAACTAAACACTTTGCATTATAGCCAAATTTCAAAACAATTGAACAAAACAATGAAACCCTAAAATATATCACGAATGTAGTAAAGATAAAACAATATAAGTAACTTATAATCTTAACCAAGTGTCACAATCTTCACTCGTCTCAGCAGTATCACGGAAGGTCGGAGCAGGAACAGTCGGGCCATAAAGCAAGTCTCGGGCATTAAGGGCACCCACAGAACTGTCCACGATAGCAGTACTCTCGACACTCGAACCCACAGCACCGGCTTTCACGTCCTCGTTGTGTTTAATCAGCTCTCTCAGTACTTCCACCTCTGTTATACATTCACCGAGTGCAACTTGACAATCATAAATTGATTTGTCAAGCTCTTCTATTGCAGAAGGTTCTGATTCAGCAAACTTCTTCTGGCATAACTCTTGAAGACGATACTCTGTCCTTTCTAACTTTGACTCCGCCCGATTCAACTTAGGGTTTGTGCACTTCAAGAAAACAATTGCAGTGTCTCTCTTCTGACAATTCACGGATATGAACTCCTCCGCCACCCACTCACCTGCCACGGAGACCACACCCTCAGGACCATGACTTAAAACCAAGGTAAACGTATCCTGACCATTCTTACCACACACTTTAACCGGATTACCCATTTGTTTCCATTTAGCCCTAAAATTTGAAATTTTTGTATAATCGGATGCTTTTCTACTATCAAGCTCTCTCTTGGTATGAACCAAGTGACCTTTCCGGTTGTGTTGTACGTTAAACCTACGATTTAAAAGAAGAGTCGAGGGAAGTTGGCCATAGATGTTATCTACCGGATTCACATTCTTTTGAATCAATGAGTTGTGCATCGTGCATATTGAGTCCGGAGAATAGGAGAACACAGATTGGGGTGGGAACGCTTCAAATGACCGACCCCAAACATAGTTTTTAGCCTTTTCAGCCATGAGTTTATTACGAACCTTCCTTGTTGTCGTAAGGTGTAGATCTGGGTGTGTTTCAGACAGTTGTTTCGGAGGAAAGACATTTGTTTCTTCGAATGGCGGCCTAGGGTTCTGCATTTTTTTTTTTTTTGGGGGTTAGAGAGGGTTTGTGATGATGAGACGGTTTGTGATGGTGGGGTTCCGATAGGTTTTACTTATAGGTTTTCTTTAGAGTTAAGTACATTTTTGGTCCTTGTGGTTTGGTGCGTTTTTCACTTTTGGTTTAAAATTCAAAAGAGTTTTATGAAAATATACAAATTATTTTTTACGCAAATATACATGTGAACTTAAAAACTACTGATTTAAAATTTAAATACTTATAAAGATGTGTCACACATATGATTTAAATTTAGATCCAATAAAATTCGAATAGTGTAAAAGGTACATTTATAATGCCAAAATTTAAAAATCTCCATCTACTAGATGCAAGTAACTCGCGTCTCTTACCACAATCATATAAAGATCATTATCTCTATCTCTACGAATCGAACTTGAACTTGTGTCTCTTCGGTCGTTTCACTAATATAGCCTCCGGTATCACAATCTTGGTGTGGGTTATAAGTTTTTTGTTGTGCCGTGTGAAAAGCATCGTCGGTATTGTCTTTCATTCTAATATAATTGTGAAGTGCCATAGACGCTTTCGCAATGTCCACTTGTGTTTCGTAAGGATAATTGACATGCGTATCTTTTAATATCGCCCACCTAGCCTTCCATACTCCAAAAAGTTCGTTCAATAACATTTCTCAATGATGAGTAGGCGTAGTTAAATGTCTCTTTGTATCCTATTGGTGCACGTATTGCAGTGGTTCGTCCACGGTAAAAATCAGGTAAGTGATAGTGAATGTCTGTTCCTTTATATGGAGCAAGATAACCTCTATAATTTGGGTATCCAACATCAACAACGTAACATTTTTCTGTAATTAAAAGTTAACAAATGTAACCATTGATTTGGCATTTCTTGTATATAAAGTATACTAATTGTTTATACTAGCCTCTTGTTGGAACAGTAAATTTAACTTCGGGTCTACGCAACGCTTCATTAAAGATTCTAGTATCATGTGCGGTTCCTTCCCATCCATCCCATACGAATGTAAAGCACATGTTAAAACCATAAGCTGCCATTATATTTTGGTTGCTCATGTTCTCGAACCGACACCCTCACGTGTGCCCCATCGATAGCTCCAATGCAATCTTATATTACATTGATAAAAAAATAGTTGATTCGTTATGTAAAAAGATTAAAATTAAGATATGAAGTAAATTCAAACCATTAACTTATCATTTTAAATTTAAGGGTCTGTTTCATTTCATTTTAAATAAAGATGATCAAAGTTAACCCAATCCAAACTATTTCAACGTACCTCAAAGAATGGATAATAGCGATAATTGTTCGATATATGCGGTGGCACTTATTCGTTGTAACTTGCATTTGGCTTTATGATGTCTGCACTCAACCTCAACACAGCTTTTAAGACTTTGTAAAAATATCGATGTATAGTTTCTCCTGAATGACTAAATGTTTCTTGCCTCATTCAAGCACAACTCGACAAATACCAAATGCGTACTGTCATTTTAGATGGGTGGTGATTTTGGTTTATATTTCCTTCCGGATATAAGGGCAATTTCATCAACGTTTTTGGTTTCATTACCAGTGACGTCCATGAGTGGAATAACAAGACAAAAATCTATACCGCCAACATACAAATATCTATTTTTTTAGCTTAAACAACCAAAAAAACTATTTTAATAACAGCCGAACACCCCTATATTGAAAGCAAAATAGCCAATAAAAACAGTTTCAATAGCACCCCAAAACAGTTTCACTAGCAGCATATGAAGGTAACAGAACATCTAGAAAAAAACATTTCCAATAGCAGCAAAACAACCGATATGAAACAATATCAGCCCAAAAACAGTTTCAATAGCAGAATACGAAGGCAATAAAACAGCTCAAAAAAATAGCATATGTGACACAGTTACAGCAATCCAGCTCGAAGTACATAAGCTAAAACATGACCAGCAAGAAAATATCTACTACAATATATACTTAACACATTGATATTCTTAAGAAATTGATTGTGAGAATATGGACACGATCAGGCTTCGACGGGGATCAAAGAGTTTTGGGGATGTATGCTGGATTGCGAAGTCTCGAATAACCTGTGACAACACAAATAGAAACATTACGTTAAGTGAA
>BQNB010089774.1:3613-24394 GCA_026074375.1 Tanacetum coccineum
TGGAATTTGAATTTCAAGGAAAGAAAGTTATTCTTAAGGGGTAAACTAAAGAGCAAATTAGAACTATTGGGGAAGAACGGATGTCCAAGGCCTTACAACAGAAAACAAGGGAATGTTCTATGATTCAATTATATGTAGCACATAGAGAGGAAGAAAAGCCTAACTTCCAGATTCAATTTCTGACCAGAAAATCTTCTTCAACTCCGGATATACAATACCTTAGAATGAGTATCAAGACATATTTTAATATCCTAAAAGGATGCCTCCTTTTAGAAAGGGTTTTAATCACAAGATTTTACTTAAAGAAGGATCTAATCCTATCAACTTAAGACCTTATAGGCACCCTCTACTTTAAAAAGACTTAACTGAGAAACTTACACAGGAGTTGTTGGAATAGGGGGTCATTCAAACCAGCAATAGTGCTTTTGCTTCTCCCGTGGTGTTGGTTAAAAAGAAAGATGACAGATGGCGGATGTGTGTAGATTATCGGTCGCTAAACAAGTCCATAATTCCGGATAGATTTCCGATCCATGATGGGAAGAGTTATGGGGATAAACTTCATGGTACTAATACTATTCTATACAATCACATAAATCTGGATGCTATCATATAAATATGGAACCTAATTGTTGTACATAAAAACCGCATCAGGATCATTGTGGCCTTATGAGTTTCTGGTGATGACTTTTGGGCTCAACCAATGCACCTTATACCTTTCAAATCTTATGAACAACATTTCAAAGCTATATTTGAAATACTCATATTGGTTTTTTTTCGATTGTTATATTGGTATAACAGTACGGATTGGCTCTTCACATTCTGCAACACTTGAAAATTGTTTTTAACATATTGAGAGAGAATTCACTGTTACCAAAATTAAGCAAGTGTGACTTTGGGGTACTTCAAATAGAATATATAGGTCATTTAATTTCATATGAAGATGTGGCTACTAATCCAAGGAAGATAAAAGTGGTAACTGAATGGCTAACTCCAACCAACCTAAATTAACTAAGGGGGTTTCTAGGATTAACAGGTTATTATAGAAGGTTTGTGAAGAACTATGGTACCTCTAACACAATTGCTCAAGAATGATGCTTTTAAATGGAGTGACGAAGCTGAACATGCCTTAACAGAATTAAAAGTAATGTGTACACCATCAAGAGTAGTTTTAGATCTACCTGATTTCAATGGACATTCACTATAGATACTTAGCTTCTGGGCAAGGGTTGGGGGGGACAAGCTAGCGGTCTTAATGAAATCAGGTCACCTCATAACATACATCAGTAAGGCACTCTCTCCTAAAACTTACTTTAGAAAGTCATTTACTTTGATTTGTGGTCTCTAATAAAAAAGTGTGGGAAAAAGACAATGGTATGCAAAAAATTATCAGTGAGTTGAGTCAGAATCCTAAATCCCACCTAATGTATAGCTGAAAAAATCAAAAACTTATAAGGAAGGGTAAATTGGTGACAGGATGTTCAACAAGCTTAAAGAAGAAAATTTTAAACTAGATGCATGACACTTTCCAAGGTGGAAATTTAGGGGTTAATGCAACTTTAAAAATAGTTTCAAGTTTATTTTATTGGCCTCATTTCAGAACTGAAGTAGAAGATTACATTAGGCAGTTCACGGTATGTCAACAATGTAAAGTGGATTTAGCTGCTTCGCCTGGACTACTACAACCATTGCCAATTCGGGAGGCCATATAGGAAGACATATCCATGGATTTCATTGAGGGTCTACCCCTTTCAGCAGGTAAGAGTGTCATCATGGTCGTTGTTGATAGGTTATGCAAGTATAGTCACTTTATAGCCAGTAAACACCCTTTCAGTGCTGTAGACATTGCTCAAATCTTTCTTGATCATATATTTAAACTTCATGGATTTCCAAAGTCAATCATCTCAGACAATGACAAACTCTCTCTTAGCAATTAATGAAAGGAGTTACTTAGAGTACAAGGAATTGAACAGAATTTATCTACCGCTTACCACCCCCAAAGTAATGGTCAAACAGAAGTTCTCAATAGGTTATACTTGAGGTGTATGAGTTCTTCCAAACCAAATGATTAGGAAAAATGGCTACCTTTAGCACAGTATTGGTATAATACTACTTACCACTCTACTATAAAGCATACATCTTTTGAGGTTGTATATGGACAAGCACCACCCATTCACTTGCCATATTGTTAGCCTTAAAATATGAAGACTAATACGGAATTATAATAGTTTACTTAAGGCTTGACACGTAGGGACTAGAAATGATAAGTTATGTAAGATAGAAGTGTCAAGGCCTATAAAATACCCTCCTATACTTCCATAGGAGGGTGAGGATTTCGTGTAACATTTTACCAAGGTGTGTGTATTCTTCCTTCTCTTTAAACACACACACACACATCTTCCATTTTTCTCTCTATCCAATCTAATATGGTACCTTTCATTTCTATCCTCCCCGACCTCTGGATTCATCCTAGTTAGTGAATTATTAAATGTAACAATTGGCATCAAAGCTAACCAGGGGTGTTTCGTGTTTGTATGTTGCTTATTTTTATGGTGTTTGTGTTATTATTGCTTATTCGTGGCTTATTTATAAGCAAAAGGTCACGACTTGTTTGATCTTGCTTATTTCTACAAAAGCTTGAATTTTTTAGTTCCTTTATACGTTTCTAGCTTATGGTAGATGGGATTTCATGGCTTATTTCATGATCAAACAACTTATAAAAGCTTATTTTGAGCTTATATGTTCGTGAGTCACTTCTAGGGTTTTATGGCTTATTTTTCAAAAAAGCAATGTATTTTTAGTGTCAAATTCGTTTCTATATGATGAAATGTGTATTTTATTGCTTATTCGTGCATGTATGAGCTTATTGGAGCCTATTTATGGCTTTAGTTATGAATATAAGCAAGAAGAAGGAAAAAGGATGATGTTTGTACATTTGTGATAGTACAGGCGATTTGGCATGTTACCCTGCGGTTTGAGCATGGGAATCAGGCAGTTTGATCTCTTGTCTCGTGATTTGAGCAGCCATGAAGGCGGTTTGAGGTTAACAAGGTAAGCGATTTGACATGAAGTCATGCGATTTGATAGGTCATACAGGCGGTTTAATGTCTTAGGTTAGGCGATTTGTCATACATGCCTAGGCGGTTTGGTGAGGCAATTTGAGCACATGGACTAGGCGATTTAATTGTAAATTCTCGCGGTTTGTCTCTCAAGTACAGCCGATTTGACCTCAATTTCCTAGGCGATTTGAATAGGCATTCAAGCAGTTTGACATGGGATGTCCCGCGATTTAACTTTGAAACCCTAAGTGGGTTGGTTACATATTCCCGCAGTTTGTTCAAACTAATCTAGCGATTTGACAGGGTCTCAAGGCGATTTGACAAGGTCTCTAGGTGATTTGATCGAGTTCTTCATGCGGTTTGATAAGGGTGCAAGCGATTTGGTTCGTGGTTTAGGGTTTCAAACAAAGAAGAAGGGTTAAGTGTTTGGCAGGAAATTATGCATTTAAATTCAAAAACCTAATTTAAATTACAGTTTGATCCTCCAACTTTAAGACAATGTCATCATTGGTCATCAATTTAAACCTTAAGCATCGTTAACCCTCAAATGTCAAAACTTTTTGCATCGCTAGTCTTTGTTTCCAATAGAACTTAAATGACAATGTTAACTAGAAAATTGTTTATCCGTTAATGACAACTCATTACAACTTTTGTCCTAGTTTAACAACATTCAATCAAAACACCAAAGCAAACACAACACTTAATGCTATAACGATGCTATATACAAGATTCACTAAAACGACAAACGGTTATGGATTCGAATTCAAATGAATGTCAAGTGATCACGGAGTTGATTTGGTATCCCTTATTTGAGATTGAAATGGGTTTCAGGAAGGCGTCTACTTATTTCATTATCGAGACTTCCTTCTACTTTCTACCCCTTTTCTTCAAACCCAATCTATCGATTGATGACTTGCTTGAGCACGAAAGAATATGATTAAGATATTATCTAGTTATACCTGATGTAAGGAGTTACATTGTAGTACTCATGGGTTATAGCTATCATTTTAAGGAGTTACATTGTAGTGCTCAGTGTCACACGCAGATGCATATGTGGATAGTGTCAAGAGGTGTGGTACTTTTTATACTTTTGATGTTGGGTATATGGTACTTAGGGATTTAATCTTGCATCGTTCTTCAATCAACAACAATGCATGCTTAAGTAACAAATTTGGGGGATTTTACTTCATTTTCAAGTTTGGTATATCGGGTTTACTTCACCATGTGGTCACAACATGTAGCCGACAGAATACGAGGTTGATAAGTTAGCCAGAGAGTTTAAAAGGTTGAGATGTGACCAACAACTCTCATGGGATACTATTATGCTACACAATAACAATGGTACTTCATAGTCTAAGCAAAATTTTCAAAGTTCTTCAATGACGTTCATAACTTTTTAAGATTTATGCTTATGACAAGAACTTCTCGAGTATATGAGCGTACACGACAATGATGCTTCCAAGAGTTCAAAACCATCATGAGGGAAAACGTGTACTTTGATTCTATCAGGTCAACTTCTAGGAGGAAGTAGTGTATACTACTTTACTTAGTATGGTTTGTGTGAAGTATTCTGCAAGCATGAGAAAATTGTTATTGATTCCTTACATGTTCCCCTAAATGGATATTCACCAAGACGTAATGACATGAAATAGTATAGAAGTGGTTCTATTTGGTGTGGTTGGATTCTACTTCTACCTCTATGCTTTTCATCTACTGTTCTACTTCTATTTCTTCTTCTATAAAGCTACATCACAGTTTCAGAATCTGCTTAAGATACGGATGTTGGTTTGGGGGGAAGCTCATTCAGAAACTTCATCAAAAAGGAGTCTATAAAGAAAACTTTTCAAGACATGCTGCATGGATTGAGGGAAGTAAATCCAACTCATGCATATTACAATGGTTCCTGAACAAGTAAAGACCGTTAGCCTTATTTTTATATAAGTCGAACAAGAATGTTATCAGTCGTAATTAGTGTTGTTATGTAATAGGCTAGTCGGGATTAACGGGCTTGGACTTTAAGCTAATATTGTCTATGTTTCAGGCTCAAAGCCCAAGATAAGCCAATCCCGGCCCATTTAGAAAGCCCATACGCCAACTAGAAGGCTAAGGGTATAAATAGGACCCTCTCCACACATGGAGAGGGTGTTGGTTACCATTTTCTCACATTCCATGTGTGTAACCTCATACCATCCTTTCTTTCTCTCTAATCTAATCTTCCATTTTTCTTTCTCTTTTCTAGCTTATTGCTTATTGTGTTTGCTTATCGTTGTGAAGTGGTTTATATTTGGGATAACAATTGGTATCATGAGCCACGGGGTGGATTTAGTGATCTTATTCGTGGTTGTTTGTTAGATGCTATGTTTGCTAAGTAGATATCATATGAAAGCTTAGTAGAATAAAGGAGAGGAGCTAGAGAGTATTTTCATCATTTTCTAAATTTTCATTTCAAAAGGGGAAAATAGAAATAGGAGGGAGAAGTAAGTGTTACAAAGACAAGACATGTATATATACTCCTCCAAGATGAGTATATATACTTATTACTAAACTATTCTATTTTCCCTACACTTAGTCAAACCTTGGTCAACTTTACTTAACTTTGACCAAGATAAACTTTATTACATCAAAACTACTAATAAAACTATAAACTAAACTAAGACCAATTCATAATAATAATTAACACTTTTTATCGTTTCTAACAATCTCCCCCTAAGGGTTGATTATTATAGATGCTTCATCGTTTGTAGAATTGGTCTTTCATTAACAAAAGATTCCCATCTCCGCATTTGCTGTCGATGACTTAGACGCTTGGAAATTTCTCTTTCGTATGCCTTCATTATGTCTTGATCTAATTCACCTAGCAGAGGTGGTTTCTTCAAAAACTTACTTTTAAACATTCTGAGCTTTACCTCATTCAAAACCTTTTCCAGTGTAGCATCACAGAACTTAACAATCTCTTCCAAGTACATGACTCTTTTCTCATCTTTACTGTTTAAGTAAATCAACCCCATTTGTGGCTCATCTACTATTATGTACGGTGCATGTTCTTCAATACCAAGAAATGTTAAGGTTGGTGCTGTTAAGTTTACCTTCATTTGATAACTTTCTATTCCCAGCTGGAAAATAAGAACCCTCTCCCAGATCACATAACTTCTGATAAATGTTATCAATAAGTTCATTAGCTTGACTTTCCGATTATCAATCTCCTTGCTTCGACAGAGATAATACAAGTCTTCAATATCGTTTTTGTTCAAGTACTTGAAGTCATCTTCAGAAAATTTGTCTGGCTTATCGTTGGCTCTCATCACAATAGTTTGTTCCATAAAATCCAATCCATGTGGATGATTAGTGATAATTCTGACAACTTCTATAATCCCGTGATTCGAGTAATAGTCTTCTGGATTTTTTCTGACTTTCTTTTGATTTTGCTTGTATACTTTTTTATGCCATGAATCCTTCCAATGTTGAATTGATAACTATAACATTTCTCAATTTCAGATCATTCTACGACATCTATTATTCGTCACTATTTATTTTGGTATGACACGCGTTTACTTTTAATAGTTACTTTTAAGTTAAATCGCGTTGACTAGAAATAATCAATTAATGTAAACGGTCATCAAATAAATTAAGGTTTGCATCAACCAAGTAATAAATAATTATTAAGAAGATAATTATTAACTTTGTGTATTTTATTTTTATTAGTCACGTAAAAGGGATATGTGGTATGTGCTTAATTAGACATACCATTTTCCATTTAAAACGGACTTAAATGACTAAAAACATACCAAAAAATACATTGTATTTGTATGTTTGCATTTGTATTGTGCAGGAACGGATATTCAAGAAAAGAACAAAAAGAAAGCCAATAGCAAACAAATCCGAGCACGGAATGGAAAGGACAAAGTCAAAAGTCAAGCCAAGTGAAGAAAATACAACTTGAAGGGCTAAAACTGCCAAACCTCAAGATGTATTACAAAAGATAAAAAGGCAAGGGTCAAAATTGCACATCGGGTAGAGATTGCATTCAAGTTATACAACTTGAGGGGACCAAAGCTGCCTACTCCCCCAAAAAGTCTTCTTTCCCGCCCCAAAACCCAGTTACAACTTGTATGTCGCCCCATACTTCTTCCCTGCAAAACCACTTCTCTCCCTAGCCAAAATCATTTCATCCACCCTACTAACCCCCCCCCCCCCAGTTGTATAAATGCCATGTTGGCAATCCCTCTCCATTCCAAAAAGCATTTCGATGGCTGAGATTGTCTCCAAAGAAGCTCAAAAGAAATCAAAGGCTGGGATTTTACTTTAGATCCCCCTCACACAACAAGCACACTTGGTTTTTATCTCTACAAAAGAAACACAAGCTGCAAGTCCAAGACTTCGGCTATAAATAGAGCTTTTTGTAAGCCTTTGAGGCATCTTAGAATCTAGTTTTTAATTAATTTTCAGTTTTTAATCTTAGTTTAAATTTCAAAGTCATTTACAGCTTTTTACTTTCAGCTTTGTAACACTTTCAAGATTAATGCAAGTTTGAAGTTTTTAAGTCAATTTACATTCCTGTTTAAGTTTCTTAATTCATATTGTTTTTGTGTTCAAAAGATCTCACCACTGCTTTACTCATAAGCTGTTTTTACTTATGTAAAAAATTAAAAGTTAAGTAGTTAAGAGAATATCACACCAATCACTCTCAAATATACCTAAGCTTATGTTATGGATGATAAGCCAGTTCTGGATGGGCTTATGGACTCTCACTAGCTTGTTTTATACAAGCTAGAGCTTGTAGATTCATTGATTCACCCTGTTTTGAGCAAGGGTGTTGTAAGTTTTTCTTTTTCTTATTGTTTTTATCTTCTGCATAACTGATTTAGTGCTTATTTTGCTTATTTGCTAGTTGAAAAGTGTTTTGTATTACTTTCTTACTTAGTACTGTTAGTTTATTAGTTAACACTGCTAGGCCATTTCAGCTTATTTAAGTGCTTATTCTTGATTGAAAGTTGCTTATAAGTATTTTAATTTATTACTTGATAATCTGTTTTTTAATTAATATAAAAAGAAAAATGATTCTAGAAAACTTTCAAGAGTATTTTCCACTAGCAGTACTAACCTGTAGTTAGTACTGCTAGTTCACTTTTGGAACAGCACTAACTTAAAGCTACCAGTACTAACTCCAAGTTAGTACTGCTAGTTCATTTTCTTGGATTTCAAAGGTAGCAGTACTAACTCAACACTAGCAGTACTAACTCCAAGTTAGTACTGTCAGTTAAAACTGTTAGTACTGGTGGTTCATTTTAGCTTATCAGCTTATTATTTCTGCTTATTTAAGATTTCCTTAGCTTTTTAGAGTAGATTAAACCATTTTCCTTTACTGTTTTTAGGAGTAAACTTATTTAAGCTTATTTTCCTTTTCAAAGTATTTTCAATAATGTATCAGTTTGTAGCTTTTTAGCTTATTTGTCATTTTGGTTTATTCTAGTTGCTTACTCCTATTACTAAGTGCTTTATAAGGTTAGGTGAATATCTGTTTTAGCTTATTTTGCTTATTTTCTTGTTTAATTGTGTTTTGTTAGCCTAGCAGTACTAGCCTTAAGCTAACTGTACTAACTCAAAGCTAGCAGTACTAACTCCAAGTTAGTACTGGTAGTTAATACTGTTAGTACTGTAGTTAGTACTGTTGTGTTCATCCTGTTTAATTTAGCTTAATTGCTTTTTGTATTTGCTTATTTAGAGTTAGTTTAGCTTATTTAGTTTGTCTTAAGTTAATTTGAGCTTAATTGTGCCCTAGTGTAAAAGTTGTAAGTGTTTTTGCCATTCCTAGCTTTGATTCTTGTTCCGGCTTATGTTCTTTGTTTAATTTTCATGTGCATTTGCTTTCAGTATTAATTCCCAATCATTCCTTGTTACATTCAAACACCAATCATCAATCGTCTCTCGATTTTCCATTACAGCCTCGTTGGGACATAACGACCCGGGAACACTCTATACTGCTTCCGGTTTTCTTGGTCTCGCGAATTCTGATCCTTGTTGTATTTATATCATATATAGATAAGTTTTAAGGAGTAAGTTTTGGCGGGTCAGCTTATTATGTGTAAACTATATGTATCAATCTTGAATGTACCGAATTTCAATAACTAACTTCTGGTGTAAAACATTTTTTACAACTTGCTCATCAAGGTTCGTATCTGCAGGGTTTGGATTATCGCTACCAATAGGTAAGCATTATTTATGTGCTTTGTGGTACCTTGTGTGCTAGTACTTGTACGGACAAATACTGATTTCAGTGGTTATGTGAAACTTGTCATATGCATGCTCAACATATGATGGTTCAGATGTAAGGGGAAAGATTAAGATTTCATGGTTTGGTTTCTAGTGTGATTCAAAGTTAAAAGGCGTTTTCACACACCGGCGAGCCTTATTCTAAATTCGGGCATCCACTAAGCGTGCTCTTGATACTTGGACTATGCATTATTATATTATTATGTTGTATTTTAAACCATTTTGTGGATACCCAGGAAAAATGTTTCTACCTCACTACTGAATTGTGTTAACTGGATAAATGAAAATAAACGTCACTTACCTGAGGATAATTAAAAGGTATGGAAGACAACATGTTATTAAATCTGCAAAACCATTTCGACAATATCGTCAGTATTCATGAAACGCAAATTGAATTATTGCATACATAAATAGATACATAGACGGGTTCCAGTCACTTACATACTTACATGTTTGAGCATTGTTGCCACATTTATAGACCTCGGAAGACCATTTAAGCAATTTCTCATAAATAAAAACTACAACATTAAATGTGTAAGTATGTAAGTAATTTACAGACCCCAGAAGACCATGTAAGTAACTGATGTATCAGATAAGCACTCCTGTTATCTGATGTATCATCTTGCAATAAGCACAGATTATATAGACAATCCCAAACGCCCTTTTAGCATGTTTAATAAAACTACGAACCCGATATGACCCATTAACCCATTACTACTACAAATGAACATTAAGACTTGTCGAGTAGTCATGGCCGAAGCGCCTTTCATTAACTCTTATATAACATTTTCTAATAGATCACTTTATATTATCAAAGCAAATAGCATTACTGCTACTATTTCAGAGTTAAAAGTGATCAATTTAAAGTAAATCTTTTTGCACACACCTATATAATAAAACTTGATCTTCTATTGCCACTCTACATATTAGATACTTTTGGTCTCCTCAAGATAAATTTGCGCAAAAAAGGTGAACAATGTTAGAAAATTTTATGTTTAAAAAATAGAGAATTTGTGTAATAGCCATGGAAAAAAAATACTTAGATTGCAACTCAATAATAACGCCTTCTGTTAAAAAACACTTCTTCTAAATGTTACGCTTCATCAAATCCATATTAGTGTGACAAAAAACATGTCATGTTCTTTGAAGCAAGAATTAAGAGCAAAATATTCATACTTAAATCAAATTCAAACAGTTATTAAAAAGATGAAAACCATGCATCGTACCTTGGCTTCGAGTGCCCAAAATCCTTAAAAATCTACACTGATAGGCTACCTGGTAGAAGCATTCTCAAGTAAAGATGGTTTCTATGTTGCACCGTAATAAAAATCATAGTTCAATACTAATTATTAGCCAACTATTGCAGTAGTTGACTGATGAAATAAGTAACTCAAAGATTTCCACAAAGTCGCTTTACTAAGGCGTAGATAAGATATTCACATTGCTTGGACCAGAACTACAACCCTCTATACTGGCACATGAGACTGTAGGTGGTAGGTGGTCATTGATTTGCACGTCTAGACACACGTCTAGTAGTCGCAGTAGGGTGGCGAACTCTTTTCGAGGGACCTACTTCACATGATGATGATCCTACTTGATAGTCCTGGCACGTTCTTTTATGCTGGGTTGAAACCGAAGTACCAATGTGATTAGAATTTGTGAAAGAACAGCACAAAAGACTCAAATAAGTAAACACTAAAGGTGAATGATAACGATATTATAAATAAATGTAATAACAAATGAATACCTTCGGTGTGAATAGGCGCTGAATTTACAACCTCATTGTGTGTAAGATGTATGTTACCAACGCTAGTAGCACCCACAGGTTCAACAACATTAGCAGAACGCGTTGTCGTTACATTCTGTGTACACATCTATGTGTATTTCTGGAAGACATCAGAAGTGGGGGTTTGCATAACATTAAAGTCAGTAACACCTGCAGCTTGCGATGAGTCGGACGAACGCCGTGGCTTCATGTTCCGTGAACAGAGGGCAGAATACGCCTGAAACACATCAAAGCCATCGTATGGTTTTACCTTCCTTTTCCCACTATTCAAAAGATCTCTTTGGACATCTGATGTTGTTCCTAAGGTGCCGAGTCCACATATAAAGTTAAGTTCTTGATTAAATTCAATAAACAACAATCAAAAGAAATACATGTGCGATTCCAAATACCTTTGAAAACTGTTGTGTATTGCGGTCCTGCATTCCCCGTACAAAGATCATAATATTTTTGAAAAACATCCAGATTGGAGTGCAGATGCGTCATCATGTTTGGAACATCTGGTTGCAACTGCCTCTGAGACCCACATAAGTTTAATAAAAGCTGAGTATTTTGGCTGTTACAACTCGACGAAAGTTTATGGAGTTCTCCAACTACATAAGGTTGTGTAGTTGACGCACGAACATTTAAGGATCCATCATTCTGAATCAACTTTTGAGTAGAGCATAGAAAACCCGACAACTGAGACAGATCTGTAACAACCAATACTTTCTAAATTACTCGTACAAACAACACGAAATATCAAAAAAGCAACAAAAAGATTCTATTCACCTTGTGGGACAACGGATAGGTCCATGTCCAAAAACACCCGATGTTACAACATTTTGTGTGTCACCATGAACATTTGATGATTGGTTTTTGCACAGTTTAAGATCATTAATTCTATGTTCATTAGTTTGTTTTCCCTTCATACTTCAAGATACAGACACAACCGCCAACGGCCGAAAAAAGACGAATATAAAAACATCGAGTTTAAAATTCAAGAGCTTCACCCTCTTTTGATTCGCTTGCTTTCGCTCCTCAAAATGCACCTTCCTTCTCAATCTCACCACATAAAGATCATGAACCTTCAGAATTAAAAAAAAACACATCAATTCAGTTTACCTAAAACAGCAAAAAAAGTTATTAAAAGTACGACAATATATAATGAAAAGAAACTTACCAAATATAGATAGATGAATGAAATGAAGTAAACCAAAGGATGAAATGTGAAAGTAGTTATGTTGGATGGAAGTATGAAATTTGGATAATGGAGACAAAGAAGAACATGCACTAAATCATATTCATAAAAAAAGAATATATATAGCGAAAAAGGAACAAAGTCTATATACACTTTGAGGCTCAGACCTGCTACTGTGGGACCAAGGAGACCACGCGTCATGCGCACCGCAATCGGAAGTGCGGATGCCTTGTATATGGTTAATATACACCTACCTTTTTTCCTAATAAAACAAGCTAAAAAGACCAATAATGACCAATAATTAGGGGTGTTCGCGGGGCGGTTCGGTTCGGTTAGTTGAAAGATTTAAACTATCTGTCACAGCGGCGGGGTAATTAATTTTACTATCCGTCGCCGAACCGTACTAGGCGGGTAACCGGACATGCGGGTACCCGAAGTGAGCGGTTACCCGCGGTTCGGGTCACGGTTAACCGTTTTTGACGTTTAATAGAGTTTAACCGTATAAAAAATAACATAGTCTAGAACATAAAATGTATTTCTAGTAAAATTAAATGACGTTGAATTTAAAAGTCATATAAAACTTAAGTATTTCGTTACAATAATTGCATTCAAATATTCATATATAACGTATTAACAAAAAATATTACTCAACGTTATAGATTACGATCACATTAATCAATTTCACACATAAGATTTCTTACAAAATATTTATTTACGAGAACGGAAAAAGTCGTTATACAATAAAAGTATTGCAATAATCGGTTAATACTTGTACAATTATTTGAATATTAGTTAGAAAATAATCATGTATAATATGCACGGTTCGGTTCGGTTAACCGCGGATATCTAAAAGTAAAAACCGAAACCGAACCATTATAAGCGGGTTTTTTCGGTTTCGGTTTTTTTCGGTTTCGGTTTCTTCGGTTTCGGGTTTTTTCGGTTTCGGATTGAGCGGTTCGGCTCGGTTCGTCGGTTTCACGGTTTTTTTGAACACCCCTACCAATAATACGTGAAAAATACATTGTATTCGTTTGTTTTGTAAATTGTGTCTTTCAAGTATGTATATTAAATAAAAGGACAAAAACAAAGACAAAGCGGACGAAACCAAGCACGGGATTGGAATGAGCACGAGAAAACGAAGCCGAAGACGTATACATCCTTAATGGGCCAACTTGAACCAATTTATTAGACGGGGTCAGCCCATTAATGATTATTACCAAACCTTAGCCTTTTATAATTCTAAAATCCAAATCCGTTTCAACTCTTATAACCCAGTCCAAGCCCAAATTGAATATTATAAGCCCAAAACCCACTCCTGATCCAAAGTCAAAGTTATAAAACAATTGGGTCAATTCTACTGTTCATCACCCCCTTACCTCCTATTTCACCACAACACAGGGTAAATTAAATCCACCTCTCTCAACGCACGCTCCTGAGTTTCTAGAAGGATAATATATGACAAGTTCTGACAGCATAGCCTTGACACGATGGCAATCCCCAGCAATCCTATTGGAGGATGTGACGTGCACACAATCCAAGGGTCCAAGATGGATGGATTTCGAGGTGGTTGGTATGAAGGGCCAAGATCATTCGCTTGTAGAGCACTCCTCAAGCCTCTCATAGAAGAAACACACCTGAGCCCCATGATTTCTCTATAAATAGAATAGGATTTCTTCATTTGAAAATCATCTAGAGTAGGAGTAGCTTTAGCTTATTTTAGCTTATTAATGTCTTTTATGTAATTTCTGTTTTTCTTAAGATTGTAATCAACTTTTAATTAATAAAATTTCATTTTCCTTTTTGTTTTAATTATGTCTTTACTATTAAGCAATTTTGTTGAAATTAAGTTTAAATGTGACTTATAAGCTTCTATAAGCTCTTTTTACTTACAAGCTACTGCTTATTCACTTAAGCTTTGCTAAAAGTTTAACTGAATAAGATTTTAATTTAGGCAGCCTCAAAATTCAGTTTAAGCTTTGTAATGGATGATAATTCAGAATGGGATGGGCTTATGGCTTTTATTACTAGCTTGTTTACAACAAGCTGGAGCTAGTAGATAAGCTCTAATGAGCATTTTTGTCCTTGTTTAAGCAGAGGACTAAGATATGTTTACTTTTCATTATTTTAGCTCAATTTCAATCTCAGCTTACTAGACTGCTTATTTATGCTTATCTACTTTAGAATAAGCTTATGGAATTCAAGTTATAGTTTAGTTAAGCCTGTTTCTTTTGTTTGCATCAAATCTGTCCAATTATTAGTTTATATAGCTTATTAGAGTAGCTAATCATTAAGTGCTTAATTTTCTAGAATTTTTGCTTAATTGTCTTAAAATGTCTTAAGTCTTAGTATGTTTTTAGTTTTCAGAGCTTATCTAGGCTTGTTTGAGTTTAAAAACCGATTTTAGGAATTTAAAGGGGTGTTTGGCATAAGCAGTTTTAACATAGTTAAGACTGCTTGTGTAGCTTTTAGATTTCAAAACAGTTTTCATAAGCTCAATTAAGGTCTGAGTGTTAGCTTTTATAAGCTTAAATTAAGTTTTGCTGAAGTTTTAAGGTTTGTTTAATCAAATTTTCAAATCTGCTAGTTCTTAATAGGGTCTTAACTGTTGGATCCTTGGATTCATGAAAGTGCTTTTAAAGTATAGTGTTTTTGTGTTCTAATGAGTTTTTTAATGCATCAATTCCATTTGTTTTAAGTTAAATGGTGTTGGAAAATCCTTTTGCAAAAAAACAGTCATGCTTGTTCATAAAATTTTCTTAAAAGTTAGGTTTTGCAGATTCAAATTGAGATTTGATTCTGGTTTTTCTTTAGTTAAATTTTGTTTAAAGTAGCTTATTATAGTCTAAAGTTCATCTGTATTCAGGTTCTAGTTTGTCCAAAGTCCTTTGAGTCTTATAATTTAGTTGCAATTAGTCATTTCATTCTCAAAAACTCCAAAAGTCATAGTAGTGTAACTGTCATTTCATAAGTCTTTTTCTAGCTTATCTCTTTAACTGAATAGCTTAATTCTTGCTTATTTGTATTGTTAGCTTATAGTATTTAATCTCTTTTTAGTTGTCAGCTTATTCTAAGTGCTTATTAATCTTATAGCTTAGTTTAAAATCCTTGGTCTAGCCCTTTAAAGCCATTTTTTGTCATTTATCTTTCTGCATCGGGTTAAGTCCATTAATAGGTAACTTACTTATAAGAAACTACACTTTTAGGTAACGTACTTTGTATATTACCATTCACACCCATCAAACTTGTAATGACTTGTTGAAATAGGTAATGTGACCATTTTGAGTGCCACATCAGCATTACGGGCCCACTTCATCTTCTTTTTTCTCTTGAATAGACTTCCATCTTCTTTGCTGTTAGGCGATGTATGCAAGTAATAATGGTCGTTATTTACTCGATATCAATATTATTCACACTATATACCACAACTGATGTCATATATCATGTTTTACAACAGATATATGTCATTAGAAATGATCTTAAATTTCGTCAACATATGTCATGGATAATTTTCACTAATCCTTTTAGCAACATATGTCATGATCTATATGAAACTTTGTGTTATGCTATTATGAGTTTACCGGTAGTCCCACAGTCATTGCCAAGATCGATATATGATTGATTCATGTCTTCAAACTGACTATTTTAGTGAACGTAAATGACTTTTCTATGAAACTCCCATGTCCAAACCCTGAACCAATTTTTCTTGATTGTCAGTGGTTTTATATAAAAAAAACCGTAAAGTTTAGTTGTGAATGAATTTCACCTATATATTGACCATTAAAAAATGTCAATAATGCATCACCGAGACTTTGTATTTAAATAACCGACAAGATATCTGGCCGCATAGATAGATCATCTTTATCAAGATTTAAGCTATAAAAAAGTTGGAAAACATAGGAGGGGGTGAACATTTATTTAACTAGGAACAAGATAGGGACTCGGATAGTATACAATTAATTTTGAGGTGCGATGGAGGAGGAGGTGCGATAGAGGAGATGGTGGTGGAGGAGGAGGTGCGGTGGAGGAGAAGGGTGGTAGAGGAGGAGGAGTGGTGGTGAGTTGTGATAAACAAAAAAAAATTAAAAAAATAATATTTTTTATTTATAATGGTGACGTGTCGGTTATGAGCCGGTAACCCTACCAAAATTTGCCCGTTATTACTATATTGACCAACAGTAAATAGTTTGTGGGTCTTGAATGATAATATACAAAGTACGTTACCTAAAAGTGTAGTTTTTTGTAAGTAGGTTACCTATTAATGGACTTAACCCTTCTGCATTTAGTTGTTGTTTTTAGCTTATTCTATGTGCTTGTTTTCTAGTTCTTACTGCTTATTAGGTCTAGGCTCAAATCTGTGCTTAGCTTATTAACTTTCTAGTTGCTTATTTAGTCAAAATGGCCTATCAGTTTTAGCTAAATCCTTATAGCTTAAAAGCTAATCTGCCCCTTTTTGATTAAGCTTTTTATAGCTTATTGTTAGAATCTGTTAAAAAGCCCTTCATTAAAAGTTCTTATTTTAGCGTATACTTTTAGCTTTTCAAAAAGAAAAAACAATAAGTTATAAAAACAAAATAAAAAAAAAAAAACAAAAGGACAGGTCCAGGACTCGAACCTGTGACCTCCCCCCTTCTTATAGCATACCTTAACACACCACACATTACCACTGCACCCTTGGGTCTTTTCTGTTAGACCCTTGGGCCAGTTTTAATTTATACTCTTTTTAGCAGTTTTGTTTATTAGGCTTTTATTGCTTATTTGCAGCTTATTCCACTTAACTTATTTTTAGCTTTTATTTTTCTAACATTAGTAATAGATTAAAGAATTTTCTGTAATTTTTCCAAATTTTTTATAATTAGTTTATTATTTTTTATATTTAATTTAGATTAAATATGTTTTTAATTCATAAAAAAAAAGTCAAAAAAATATAACTCTTTTTTTCTAAAATTATTTTTTATCATTTAGGACTTTTAGATTTGAAATTTACATTTTTAGGGTTAAAATTTGATTTACTTGCTTATAAGTCGCGTTTTTAATTTCTCGTTATCATTTTAATGCTTAATGTTTTGTTGCTTTATTTAGGTTTGCTTGCGTTAATTGTTTGCATTTCTTTAGTTAGAAATAGATTCCAATAAACCAATTCTTTAATGATATCAAGCTCGATTCCTGACATTAAAGTAAATTTCCATTCACTTCTCACCGAGGAGAACGATATCCGTGTTAATTACTTATTATTCTTTCCTAAGAATAATTTGTATGATACTTAGCGTACGCATACGTATATGTATTTTTATTATATATAATATATATATATATTTGAGGGTTATTTGTTTGATACGTGTTTTAGACGAACATCAAAATGGCGCCGCTGCCGGGGAGAGGTGTAGTGATTTTTGCGGGATTGTTTGTATTCGAGCCTTGAAGATCCTTTCCCCGTGAAAGTTTTTATTTTATTTTACATAAAAATACAAAAATATTTTACACTTCTATTCTTATTTTCTTTTATTTTAATATTAAAAATAACCGTTTGTTAATTGTCGTTTTGACTCATCTTTAGTTAACAAACTATAAGAGAGGTATAAGGAGGGTCGATCCTGCTGACTTCGACCCGAAAGGAGAAGGTTTTTAAAACACTTCGCGCTTACCTGCTCCTCCGCTTCTTTGTGCGTTTTCTAGAGAGCTACCATGCACTATTGACTTTCGGTTACCAATTTTTTTTATTTCTTATGTTTTATTTGAAAAATCTATAAATATTCTTCTTTATCATCTTATTCGTTTAATTCTTATTCTCTTAACCTTCTTATCCGATAATTCTTCAAAATGTCTTGGTTTTCAAGATGCTCGTGATGTGGAGGTCCATTTAACGGTGGAAATTGTCGGCATTGTACCAATATGAGTTTCGGAGATGAGCCCGTCTATGACTATTCTTATAATCAAACTCCCGATATTTCTAACCCACATTCACAACCCTAACATATTCGTTCAACCAATTTCATTGTTTTCATTGTAAAGATCCGTTAGAAGATTGTGTACGTTGTCAACGGTGTACATGTGTGAGGTGTGGACATTATTTGGAGGTGGATTTTGTTTTTTTGCAATTTGGAAGCTGGGAAAAGTCTTCGGTTAATGATTCAAATTCGAATTCTTTCAATGATCCTCCAAATGTTTTCACCCACCCTCCACAACCCTAGTACGAATCATACTCGTGCGAGTTATGTGGAAATGATTCTCATCATTGTTATGATTGTCCACCACGGTTCACGTTGCTTATGTGCTGGAACGAGCTACAATCAAATATCTTTTGTGATAATGTATTATCCACAAAATTCATCGAGTTTTCCACAACAATATCTTTGCTGTAAAAGCTGTGGGGGTCCTCATGAAGTTTTCTAATGTAATATGATGAATCAAACACTTTGAGCCATTAAATTCTAACTATCGGTTTTGACCAACCCCGCAGTATTCCATAAATCATCAAGAAGACCTTAATCAGCAGGGGATAAGTGATGTGCACGATAAATGGGATAAATTAGAAGAGTTACAGAATGAACTTCTCAACATGATATAATCATTTTGTGAAAACTTTTTCCAACAAAAGCAGGCGGCTAGCGTCGATCAAACACCTTTTCAAGAAATGAGTATCCAAGATATGGAGGATCTTAAGCAACATTATTTAGATGAAATGTTAAGTTTAAGTAATGACGTACAGATGAAAGATTATCGTAATGGAGAAATTGATATTCGTTAGAGGGAATGTGAAAGTATGATTGATAAGCTTAAAGGTAAATTCAATGGAATGAGTATTGAGATTAATAAAAATAAAGAGCTTCAGCAACTAGAGCAGGCGGCTAAACTTAGTACCTATACTACCGAGCCTTCATGACGTTTCAATTATTTTTATGATGACGATGACGAGGAGAGTTCTATTCCTTTGAGAGATATTATTTCTAAACTTCCTCCGTTTATTGCAATCACACCCGTTTTACCAACTTTGGAGCCCGAGGACTCTCTCATCATGGGGAATGAGGAACTTAGCACTATTCCTGAAAAGGAATCGGACGAATTCATAAAGTCTAGTATTGAGGACCTTATTCCATTCCCAAGTGAGTCCGAGGATACATCTGGGAGTGATAGTGATTGTGATTTACCTTCGTGTGATAATATCTCTTCCATTAACGTTTCTGAGGAAAAATCTGTAACTTTCTCTAACCCTCTTTTTGATTCAAATGACGATTTTACCTCTAGTGATGACGAGTCACTATCCGATGAGGACGTTCTAGAAGACAATTTTAAAATTTACTCGAACCTTCTTTTTGAATTCGATGACGAATACATCTCTAGTGACGTAAATCCTCTTTTTGATAAGGTGTTAGAGGACATCGAATGCAAAGATTCTTATGATTCCAACCTTGATGAGTCGACTTTTCTAGTCACACCTCTTTCCGATTCTAATAAGGATGAGTTTTTCGCCCCAGGTGACGACATTGAGTTTCTTATTCACCAAGATCCATCTACTCCTACGATAAGCATTGTTTCCATTCTCGAGGGGTTCACCGATGAACCACCTCTCGAAGAGAATGATGATTTAATGCTCCAATTGATGATTTAATGACCAAGGACAAAATTTTCGACCCAGGGGGCGATATTGATGAGATCGATGCTTTTCTTGATATTGATATTTCTACGAATATTGAAGACGGTTATCATGACTCAGAGGGAGACATTATTTATCTTGAGAGTTTGCTTAATAATGACACTATCCCATATCTCCCTCCCGAGGTGTTTTTAGATCATGTCCCAAAGAGTTTAAGTGATAATGATAATTTGAAGAGTATTGTCAAAGTTTGTGAGTTTGACCTTTGAGGATCGCCATTATCTTTCCTTTACATATGTTATCCGAATTTTTCTTCCTTATTTCACCTATCCGGTAGATTCTTTTCTTCCTCTCTCCTCCGGGAATGAGGATATCATTTTTGACCCAGCATCGGTACTTTTCATTTTTCTTCTCTAAAGCCGGTGGCATATGAATTTCCAATAGAAGTTTGCTCTTCCACTTGTTTCATCCCTAATATTACGATGATATAGGGAGAGTCAAGCTAGAGACTCGCACAAAAACAAGCGCTTCGTGGGTGGAAACCCATGCTTATCCGTAGTAGTATATTAGTATAGTATTTAATAATAAGTGTGATGTGAGGAGGCTCGCCTCTTTCTTTCTCGTGTTTCGTTCTTTCGATTCAATCTTACTCGCATTTGCCTTGTCTTTACGTAACCCTGTTTTTCCACCAAAAATATGCCAAAATTAAAAAAAAATTAAAAAAATAGAATAATTGTTTTGATACATAGTTTTGTCTTTTTAAGGAATAAATTTTTACTTGATCGATCATGTTGCGCTCTAGCTTGCCCCTTAACTTATATATAGCTTGCCCCTTAACTTATATAAATTTAAGCTTTTGCTAGTCTTTTATACAAGAAGCTTTAAAACGCAAATTCTAGCT
>BQNB010089775.1:0-27324 GCA_026074375.1 Tanacetum coccineum
ACTTTTCATGTACGTGTTAACCATATGCTATTACTAGATCCAATCCGCTGCGTACTCGTAGTTACTTGGTTACCTAGATGTCAAATCCCAACAGTCAATACTTCGTGCAAATTTCATCCATCCATTAACGAGGCACTATATATCTCTGAGGACGAACGGTGCAAATACTTTGTCAATTAAGGGGGAAAATGTTGGTAATGTGAGGATGTGAGATGGACTTTTTGCAAACCACAGAGATGTATTTTTGTCTCACTTTTCCATTTTAACTGACAAAATATTTGCATCGTTCATTCTTAGGGATGTATAGTGCCCCATTTTACTAACGGAGGGATGAAATATGCGCGAAATAGTGACGAGGAACGTGAGACGTTCATTTCGTAAACTACATGGATGTATTTTATACTTTACTCTTGTTTCTTTTATCATTCTACTAACAATATCTTCTAATTTGCATACTAAATCATCTGTTAACAGATAAACATAACTAAATCCTTCAAAATTATTTTATAGTTATAATGATTTTTAGAAATTTGAGGCCGCTCAAAAATGAAGGTCATGTGCGGTTGCCTATCTCGCACTTACTCTAATCCGGGCCTAATAGGTTGTAAGCTCATAAGCTATTAGTAAGTAGCAAAAGTGTCTTCTGTTTTATAAAAAATGTTTCTGAAGACAAGTATAAAGTGTAATATGACATAAATTGAAGCTTTTTTTCTATATAGCTACAAGCTTAATATCAAACAAGGCTAGTTTTTAATAGGAGTTTTTAAATTTCAAATCTCTAAAGGCTTCTCATCAAACTGATAAGTAAGGTTATACACAACCTTTATGTTAGGAAGCTAGGGATGATAAAACTTACCTCACAAAACCTTCTAGCACTGGCAGAACTACTTCAACTGCCACTTCTTGTTGATTGGTGTTACTGAACAAATTTAGATTAAAACATAAATAAGTTCTTGAATCTCAATTCAAGAACATAATACAACTACAAATCAACCAGATCACAAGGTGTTGATCTTAATCAACACAACCAGAATCAAATCACAAAAATCACCCTAGCTAATGTGTTGTGATTCTATTATCTATTTTGATAATAGTTTTATTACAATATCAAATCAATAGCCGAATAAAAAGATCGATTACAACTTTTTAGAGAGAGGTGAGAGCATTTTTAAAGAGAGAGATATGAGGGTTATGATTGAAAGTCATAACTCTTCTTCCTTTTATAGCTAAGGTTTTTAGAAGTTGACAACTCTAGCCCTTCATCATTACCCAGCTTGCTAACTCAAGCTACTAACTTTCTCAAAGACAAACTGAAATATCAAAATGACATAATAAGTCCCTCAACTCTTAAAAACCATAATAAGATTATACATTTAACAACAATGGCAGTGTATCAACTCAAGAATATAAGTTTGGTATAATATCGTTAAGGGTATAATTTATCATTGTTAGCATATCATAAAAGAAAAACTTTTGGTTAGCATTACACCGACACAATTACACGCTTAATATGACTAAAATCAAGGTGTCGATGATAATGATTCTCTCGTATCAAAACAATAAACAATACGTACAGTCTCATGTTTCTCGTATAATTACAAAAAAAAACAGTATAGTACGTGTCATGTTCGCAAGACACAAAACACTCATCAAGGTGTTGATGATAATATACAAGCAAGTAGCAACGACTATAATAACTACTAATCATGATCACGGTTTGTGATATGCATTTTAATAAACTTCTCATTTATGGAGTACTACAGTCTGATAGTATCTATTTAGCATAAGTAGTAACTTGTCGCATCTTGTTAGTCGAGGAAAGGAAGTATAAGAAAATGAAGAGAGAATCGTAGTTGAAAACGGAGAGATGGCATGAGGTAGAGATGGTGCTATAATGTAGTTATAAAAAGAGAGTAGAGTTACATAGAAGAGTGAGATCCTAGTGTAAGACTAGACGTTAGTATGAGAAGTAAAGAAACAAAGTACTAAGTTTAGTGAAGTAGAGTTCATAAAGAGTCAGAAAAGAGAGAGGAGTCGGTGAGTAGTTTAAAGTTAGACGCAGTACTGTAGGAGTCACTACAGTCTGATAGTATCTATTTAGCATAAGTAGTAACTTGTCGCATCTTGAAAAAAATGAAACTATATAGTTGTAGGTGAAATTTGAAAACTTTTGGGTGAAATCTCATATTGAATTCTCTTTTGATATACTGCAACATGCCGACGTGTATGATTTTAATGAAGAAGAGTAATCCACAAGCATTGCTAAGCTATATACATCTTCCACCTTTATCTTTATGTATGTTTTGGGTCGTCATATTCCTTTACCATTCTAAACTAGTACAGAGCGTTGCTCGGGTATACCGTTTTAATCATACATTAATACTTACATGAACGTACTACATTTAGATATACTTAACATGTATATGAAGTCCAATAATATCTTTACACCGTCAATAATAGAGTATACACGTCGCCTCGATACACCTTTTCTATATGTATAAATATGAACACACTATATACTAATGTGACCTATTTCTTTTTTTTTTGAACGGCGAATTTTATTAAAAGAAAACACTAGCAAGAAGCTAGAACATTACAAGGACACAAGGTGAGGATTTTTTAACCAATCCACCCAACTAAACGTAGCTTTACATCTATAACGACACCAAAAGAAAGACGAGAGCACTAGATCATCAAAAATATTCGCCTTGGAAGAAGGAACAACGCCAAAAATCTTCTTATTCCGAAAAGCCCAAATGAACCACCATAGACCATAACACACCCCTTCTAATAATCTTTTATGCTTAGAAGGCAGCCGTAAATTAGTTATCCAAGAAATCCACTCATCAAAAGAATCAAGCTCCATGTAACTCACATCCCACCAAATACAAAACCTCCGAAAAATAGCTCTTAACAACACTACATTTAAAGAACAAATGTTTCGAAGATTTCACAACCGTCTAGCATAGAGGACATGAATAGAAGGGATATCTCTATACCTCTACGTGAAATGTTTCCCACCGAGTCGGTAAAACCATTTATTAGCACTTCAAGCGGTGAACATGACTGTTAGTGGCACTTCTTTAAGCCATCTTGTTTTGGAAGAAATCATCTGGTCATTATTGTTGTCAATAGCCTTCGCGGGGGGCCGAATAGCATCAGAAAATTCCCTTCGACCCATTTAAATCCCCACGACCAACTATCATCGAGGACTTAACATCACTTCACCTCCAAAAAACTGTCCAAAGATGTTCACTGTTCGGATTCAAATGCCACTACGCGGCATCCTACGCAAAAAAGACGGAAGATAAAAGAAGTTGTCTCAAATTTGAAGCTACCGAAATGTGTTTGTTTACCTCAAGGCATAAATGCGGTGGAAAAAAACCTCTTTTCAATCGCTGTCCCCTCCCCGATCCTTACCAATAAAAGAAGTATTCGACCATTCCCTATCTTCTTATGCATCATACTTATAAGAGCAAATCCCATGAGAAGCTACTATCCATTTCTTCCAATAAACTATCGCACCAAATCGTACGTATGTCGACATTCCCTGCTCTAACCACTCCTAACATCAACTCCAATGTACTAGCATGAATGACCACACCCATAACGAGTCACTTTGATTAAAAATCGCCCAAACCCATTTAAACATTAACGCTCTATTTAAGCTCGAATAAATTAGATTACACCAAGACCTCCTTTCTCCTTCTGACGTCAAGACTTTATTCCAAACTAACCCAAATTGAACCTTTTACTATCAAGATAATTGCATTAAAAAAAAGTGACACGGATTAGAATTCCATACGTTGTAGAACCAACATAGGAAACTTAAAAATAGACTATGATAAAATAGGCATAGAAGCCAAAACGCTTTAAGAAGAGTGAGCCTTACTCCATAGACAAAGTTTTCATCTTCCATTTTAGAAAGTCGATTCACCATTTGTCATAACCTCATCCCTGATTTACATCAGAGACTTACTCCCCCCTACTTTCGGAGCCAGAAAAGGAAAACGGCGTATTAGAATAATTATTTTTACACAACCAATATGTCTGTAACTCTATCGACCTCTCTAACGAAACCGCTAACCCCAAGAGTTTACTTTTACTAAGATTAATACTACGGACCCGAGCCCGTTCAAAAAACTTTAACATATACATTAAGTATTTCAATATTTTTTTTTTTGTTTATTTTATGTTTACTCCATTGACCATATGATATAGCTATGTCCGCATAAAAACATATGAGCTAAAAGATCTTGAAAAAAATGAAACTATATAGTTGTAGGTGAAATTTGAAAACTTTTGGGTGAAATCTCATATTGAATTCTCTTTTGATATACTGCAACATGCCGACGTGTATGATTTTAATGAAGAAGAGTAATCCACAAGCATTGCTAAGCTATATATATCTTCCACCTTTATCTTTATGTATGTTTTGGGTCGTCATATTCCTTTACCATTCTAAACTAGTACAGAGCGTTGCTCGGGTATACCGTTTTAATCATACATTAATACTTACATGAACGTACTACATTTAGATATACTTAACATGTATATGAAGTCCAATAATATCTTTACACCGTCAATAATAGAGTATACACGTCACCTCGATACACCTTTTCTATATGTATAAATATGAACACACTATATACTAATGTGACCTATTTCATATAGAGAGTTTAAAATTAATTAAATATGGTTACGACAAATGCGATTCCTTTTAAGTCACATTCGAAATTTGCATGTGCAAACAATTCCAAAAAGAGAAAAAAATTTAGAAATTATATGTATGCATGTATCCATTGTAATATAATAACTTTGCTACAGGACTTCGTGTCTATATTAGATCTAGAATCCATAAGCTGGGATTTGACTCTAAAGCTCAAAAGTGAGTAACCAAGATGGCAACTAATATGCCTAACAAGCAAAAGAACCCGCGCGTTGCGGCGGAGCTAATTTTTTCCCGAATAATTTTTTTTTACGTTTCGGGGGGTTTTTTTTGGGCGATGCGTTATGGCGGGGCAAATTTTTAATATTTTATTTTTTTGTATGATTCGGCGAAAAAAAATTTGCGTTGGGACGGGCTAATTTTTTCCCAAATATTTTCTTTTTTTGGGACGGTTTTGTAAATTTTTTTATGGGAATTTTTGTGTAAGAAAATCGTAAATAGTTAAAAGGTGAGGGTCCGTTTTCTATTTATTTATTTTTTACTTTGGGCCAGATTTTAGGCTATTTTTTGGTTTTTTTTTTGGCTAATTTTTTCCCGGATATTTTCTTTTTTTGTACGATTCGGGAAAAAAAAATTGCGTTGGGACGGGTTAATTTTTTCCCGAATATTTTATTTTTTTGGGACGGTTCGATATCTTTTTTTTGGGCCGATGAATGTAAAAAAATTTGTGTACAATAAAAACTTGACGGGGGTGTTTTTTTTTGTAATTTTTTACGGATTTTTTGTGTAATAAAATAGTAAATTGTTAATGTTGAGGACGTTTGTAATTTTTTTTATTTGGGCCAGATTTTGGGCCAAATTTTTTGAGAAATTCTTAGGCTAGTTTGTCGACATTGAGTATATAGTAATAATTTTTTTTTTATATGGACTATGTGTTGGGCCTCATGTTAAAGTGTTGTTTGTTTTTTTATATTGGATTTTTTTGTATATATATGGTGTACGTTTGTGACCATATCGATTTTTTTAAAGTTGTTAGGTAGCGAAGATGTCTTTCTTTCCTTCTACTCCCCTGGGGTATTTTTTTTTATCTGAAAAATCAAAAATTTTTGTAATATTTTTTTTCCATTCCTACTTTGTGCATACAAATAAACAAAAAAAAAAAAAAAAAAAAAAAAAGGCTGGCCCAAAAACGGGAGCCCATTACTGTAGCGACTGATCCACTGTCTTTTTTGTTATATTTGATTTTTTTTAATATAATGGGTTGTACGTTTGTGACCATATCGATTATTTTAAAGTTGTTAGGTATCGAAGATGTTTCCGCGGGTATTTTTTTTATCTGAATAAATCAAAATTTTTGTAATATTTTTTTTTCCATTCCTACTTTGTGCATACAAATAAACAAAAAAAAAAAAAAAGTGGCCCAAAAACGGGAGCCCATTACTGTAGCGACTGACCCACTGTCAAAACGACAGTGGATCAGTCGGCTATTGTGTTATATATTAATTGCTTAGCTAAAAAGTCTTTTTTTTTTCATTCTGGACATAACTAAATTGTCATATATTATTTGACCACTATTACCTGCTACAAAAACATAAACAACATGTTAAAGTTTAAACACTAACCAAAACAACAAAATCAAAGACAACAAAAACCCCTAAACTAACACACAAATACAAGAATGAGCAAAAAATGAGTATGTGAAAACGTAAACTGTGAGTGGTAAAGGGATAACAAAAGTTCTGATAATACGTGTGTGTATGTTTACAAATCATTCATCACTATCAAGGTAGAAAGATTTGTACTTAGACATTCATCACACACTTGAGACTATGTTTTTTTAATGAAAGTCACTAAGTGATTAGGAGTACAATACTTAATATAATAATAAGTTTATTAATAAGTTGGAAAAAGATTGCAACGAATTAACGAATTGGTCATTTGGTGACTTTCATTTTTTTTACTCAATTTGTCAAATTTAATAACATGAATAAACATGTTCAGAAGAACCATTTATTTGTGGAAAGGTTTTGGATTTAAATTTTAGTTTAAATTTAGTAGTAAATAATAAGAGAGAAAAGTATAGTTGTTTATAATATTATTTGTTTGGGTTTTTAGATAGATAGGTTACTAAACTATCAACTTTTGTTCGCCTAAGTTACTAAACTTTTTTTTGTTCATTTGGGTTACTGGACTATCGAAGTTTAACTTTAAGGTTACCGAACAACAAAATGTTGAACCATAGCTCCCAGTTACCGCCCATCGAATACTGCAACCGATTTTTTAGTGTGTTTTGACCTTCCTCCAGACATCTTTTTGTGGGCCCATTATCCAACTCAATAAACAATTAGGTTATTTTGTGACAAATATTTACGTACCAACTTTGGCGAATTTGTTCGCTTAAGTACTAAAGTTTGTTTGTTTTATTCATCTAAAAAATACCTCTAGAAAATACATGTTTTTATACACGTTTTTTATCCATGTTTTTATATGCACTTATTTATACGCACATTTTTATACACGCATTTTTATACACACACATTTATACACGTTTTTTATAACACATATTTTTACACGTTTTTATCACACTTTTTATACACAACAATTTATTATATAATACATGAAAAAGAGTGGGAAAAGAAAAACTAACTAAAACTATCTTCAAAGGTTACACATAAACACCAAACATTCTCTAAGTTACACTTTGGTCCTTTTAATTTCTGCAATGCTTCTCTTACAAAAAACCTGTTATAAAACGTGTGGTTATAAAAATGTGTACTAGAATGTGTGTTTAAAAACGTGTGTATAAAAATGTGTGTAAAAAAAGATGTGTAACAATTTGTGTATAAAAAAATGGTGTATGAAAACTGTTTATAAAAATGTGTGTATAAAATGTGTAGAATAAAAAATGTGTATAAACCGAGTGTAAAAATTCGCAAAGTTTGATAACTTAAGGAGAACAAAATTCGCAAAGTTTAGTACAATATTTGTATCAAAAGTCAAATGCCCCACGCTGACAATGTAACCGGGGTAATTGAACACCAACAATCCGGACACCGATAGTTTGATATCAAATTTAATAACCGTTTTGATAGTCCAGTAACCCACATGAAACAACAAAAAGTTTAGTAACTTAGGCGAAACAAAAAGTTTGATAGTTTTGGTACCTGTGAATCTAAAACCCATTTGTTTAGTAAATTAATGTAAAAGAAAAATAACCATTCTAATAATATATAATTAAAGAAACGAAACAAATTTTGAGAGAGAATATATGGACGATCTCTATACCTACTTTAGAAATGAGATTTCACCACTTTTGAAAATAGTAAGAATGAAAAAGTAAAAATCTATTAAGGAAATCAGTCAAGTCATAAAAAAAAGGTTTTCAAACCATTTCATTATATTTGCCAAAAAACACACCCTTTTCATCCCAAACACATAAAAAAAATGTTTTCAACCATGATAATTGGTAAATTTCATTCTTCTTTAATGGTTGATTGTTAATTGAATTGTAATTGTAAATTTTCCATTTTAATGCTAATATGAATAGCCTCATCCTATATAAATCATTTAATACCAACTCAATTCTCATTCACTCATCTCTCTTCTCTAACCACCGTTTTTTTTATTTCGCTAGCCCCCCACCACCATCGGTTGCCGCCCCACCGCCGCCAGGCTATCCGGCTGCCGCCGCTCGCCACCGTCGCTAAAATGTTTTTAGGTACTTTTTAATATTTTAATAGAATTATATGATTTGGCATGTTTTGAGGGTTTTTTGTTATATATTTTGAAGGTTTATGTTTTCAAATGTTTTTTTATAGATGGAACGAGTGTTATGATAATGAAGATGAACTACAATTATTTAGGCATAAGGCACGACAACAAGATAAAGTATACGATGAACGTGAAGAAAGCTGTTGGATTCTGCATCTTTGCACCGGTATATTCTATCTGAAAGGTCATAAAGGGATGATGAATGAAGTTCCTGATGGTGCTGCAATCTTTGCATCCAGTTATTGGCTTAGGAACAGCGACATGTATCGAGTTTAATTACTCTTATCAATATTTTAGGACGACAATAAACGTTATATTTAAAAGATACATTTTTACGTGTGTATGGTACTCGTGTTATTTAACTTTTATAGACTAACATTGGATCGGCAAATGTAAGCATGATTTTCATTTGTCATGCACAAATTATTAGTATATACATAATTATTCTAGGCGTGTCATATTTTAGTATGTTTATTTTAGACGTGTTATATTTTTGGCATGATTAGATTTTCATTAATCTCTATTAGCTGGATCATTAGATGTAGCATTAGTCTTGAGATCAAGTTTTATCTATCTATATCTATACTTCTATACTACATTATAAAACCTTTTTCACACATTCTTGAAAATAGTAGGATGTTGAAAGTTGAAAAATATACAAGCCTTGAAAAGTAAATGTACAAGTCTTGAAAACCAAGAATCTTGACATTAAATGTGTGACGAAAAACTTAGAAATGTACAAGTTTTAGAAGCTAAATGTACAAGCCTTAGAAACTAATAATTTTGACATTAAATGTGATTGGTAAAATTTGATGACTTGACAAAAATATCTTGGCCGGATTTAATGACATTAAATGTGTGATTGGTAACTGATTTGTAATATGGAAGTCTTTGTGGCTTATAAATACAAGTTGACCCGTTTTTGAAAAACTTACAAATGTACAAGTTTTGGAAACTAAATGTACAAACCTTAGAAACTAATAATCTTGACATTAAATGTGATTGGTAAAATTTGATGACTTGACAAAAATATCTTGGCCGGATTTAATGACATTAAATGTGTGATTGGTAACTGATTTGTAATATGAAATTCTTTGTGGTTTATAAATACAAGTTGACCCATTTTTCAACCATAACTGGTTGAACCTGTTGGGTCGAACCTGGTTTCAAAACATTATGTTTAATCTCCAAACCATCAAACTTTTATTATTCTTTGTTTATAACCTATAAACGTTTTTTATCACTACAATTATTTACCGCTAGGAATTCCCGTCGCTATGCGCAGGTACTCGTCTAGTTTTAATAAGAGGCAAAGTTTACGTATGAAAGCAAATCTAATGTTGAACTTGCATTTTCATCTTTCATTCTTAATCCAAAGGACCCACTAAAAGATACGTAACCTTCATGAAAAGAACCCATTTGATATAGTATAATTTTGGACCCCCGTGACAAGCGTCAATCTCTTGTTTTTTACTATTATTATTTTGTTATATATGTTACCTACTACTTTATAACGCATTTGTGATTTTTTAAAATAAAAGTCTTAAAAAGTTTAAGAACACAAAACATTTCGTGTGACTTGACTAATCAAGTCGAGATAATTTACACACATTTCCTATTTTGATACCGTTCGGCTTAAGGCGTTAGCTACTTTGATCGTTCCTCCAGGATGGAAACGGACGTTACCATTCGACTGGATTCTCCAATCTTTCGCTCGTTCATACGCACACGAAGCCATTACGTCCAGGAGAAAGGATCACTAACCTTAAATCAGGTGTCGCTTAGTGCCTTATTATAATCTTTGACGATATCAGGTATACCTACAACTATACTACCACTACATTCCATTTCGGGAAAGAAGTCTTCTTCACGTCCATCAGTTGATACATCAAGGGAAACACACATCTTATGTAGGAGAAGTCTTCTCCATTTCTCATTTCTCGTCTATTCTGAACATCCATCTTACTTCCACCCCCCCTTAAGAATCTTACAATCCTCAAGAGGATTTCTCTTCTTAGTGGTCTTATTCCGTTTCTTGTGTAATCAAAACATTCATCTAACCACCTTATAACTTCTCCCTGACTTTCGGGTATGTCTACGTGTACATGCTCGATGGCACTCTATACCTTTACTAATTCTTGAGAAATTGTCGTTACGTGACATACAACATCCAATCTCCACTTCCGTCTACTGGTCTATATCACTAGGACCTAGATCTTATTACGTTTCTAGACACACTTATTCCGGAAAAATACCGTCGGCATTTTCTCTCCGAAATGACTCGGTCAAAACGACTCTCATGAGACTATCTCCATGCATTTGATAAAAAAAAATAATATAAGTTACTTGCATAACGATCCGTAGCAGGGTAAAAATATTTTCTTCCTCCGAAAACTTGACCCAAAAATTTATCTAAATTATCAAGCATTTTAATGGTGACGATTTATCCGACATAACATGGTTCTTCCTAAATTATTCATAGTTGATCAAGTTATGCATAATTGAGACGCAAACGAAATCATGTTTATCTCGTCAAACGTATCTTTTTCATTACGCTACACGCCGTAAGTTTTCTAAAAAAATTTAAAGAGTAAAATTTATTTATTTCAAAGAAAAAAAAGAAGATACACCATCTCCCCATATCACATTATTTTAAGAGTGAATTATTTATACAACATTATTTTATTTTTTTTGTAAAGAAAATTTATTTGACACTATAGGGTCAGTTTATGAAATTTAAAAACACATTTTCCATTGTTTACACAAATAATTTATACAACAAAATCATATACTCGGCTGCAAACGACATTTGTTCTACACACAAATTCGTGTATTGCAAATTCCACAGTTTTGAAATTATCAATTCATGAAAAGCGATCATTAAATACAGTTTGGTCCACTTCACAGCAAGTCCTCAAAAATAATACCCACGCATGAAAATGCAAGCACGTAATATCCACACACATGCGAAAGATTCGCCAGTCTAGGCTACCGAACACTCGGGGTCAAATCAATCTCATACAAGCCGAGCGCCTCGGGGGAAACCACGACCTCTAACCTTCACTCATATAGACATGACCAATGACAGACCTCCCCAACAACTCAATAACCGAGAACAATTACAACAATCGTAATAACAACGCCGAAAATAACATACATACATACCAATTTTCCCAAAAAGGGATACATCATTGGCTTTCAAAGTTAGTACATTCAATCGTAACGGTTCTAACTTTCTAATACGATAATTACATATGCATGAACTCTCCTAGAGTTCTAAATAAAAACAATGGTTGAAGAATGCATAATCACATGCCGATATAGATAAAACTATGAGGCACAATAACCTAACCCAATAAAACTATTTTAGCTTCTTGAAACCTTCCTAATTACTAATCCGTAAAGGATAAAAGTATGAGGTTTTCACCTACGGAAAACATTTTGAATCTATTTCCCATAAACATAGGGTCCATTACCCAAAAAGTTTTGGATCAAAGGTGAAATTACCATTTTACCTTTATTTATCAAAGCTACCATTTTCCAAAATTTTATCGCTCTACTAAACTGAGTGTATCTCCTAAACTGTGCATCCGCAAAAGCCGAAACGACCATTCAAATCTAAGTTTGTTCAATATCTAGAACTTACAGCCTTACATATTTAGTTGTTGCTATATAAATTTTTAGACTTATTACCCATTCATATTTTGGTCTATTTTTTGACTTAGTTTTGTGGCCATTTGGCGATATATCATAACGTTGGCTGATTGAAACTCCATCCGTATTGCCTATACTGTACTCTAAAGGTTTCTCTACCATCCTCTTCTAATTTACCATGTCTTCATAGGACAAAAATAATTTGAAACATATCCCAACAAGCTGCTATCCCAAATATCCCCAAGAAATTTTTGACAATTATTTTTAGTTACGAAAATAAGCGTAATCTGAAATTTTATGGCTTTCTTTTTGATGTGAAACCAAACGAGGAGATAACCCTAAGAGTATCCTACATGTTCCACATTCCTATTTTGGAAAATTTAATGCAAAAAATATATGGATTTATACTTCCACCTTTTTTTTCCCAACAGCAGACAGATTTTTTGACAGTTTTTAGTATAACAGACATATCTCACTCATCCGGAGAGATATACCCCCATCCAAAGAACCACATACCCTTAAGACATATGCCACTATCCAATATTGGATTTTTCAGGTGCCTTATGACTAAAACACATTCATCGTCAACCCCACAACCTGCTGGTTATAAATTGCCGTAAAATCCATTTCAAAATCCAACTAAACACCATTTTAATTTCTCCAAACACCAATACAAAGCCATACCCAATGACTTAACATTCTTTCGAACACATCAACTCATGGGTTTCCAGACCCAAACGTTTCAAGACTTACTAAGTAGAGGTCAACACGAAGGGATTGAAACGCGAACACACCATCTTTATTCGAAAGCCCCAAAGATAGACGTTTCCAAAGACAAAGTTACGCGAGATAATTTAATACCGATTTCCAAAACAATGAGGTACATATGATGACATAGTAAAAATCACGTTCCCATCAACCTGAAAAATTTCAAAACAATAGGTTACGAAACAACATATGCGATTTAAAAGCAATGGGAAAATATTCAAACTCGGAGTCGAACAATAAGTCACCCAATGGGATCGACAAACTATGACGAATCAACATCACCAAAAGATGGAAAGTAAAGTCGCGAAAAAGTTTCTAAGATAATCGTATAACAAAGATGTTTTCATCATGTATCAAAATAAATTTTAATCATATCGCAATTAAATGTTAAAAAGAAATTAAACTCTTCTCTATGCAGAAGCGAATATCAAGATAACATAACCGTATACCATAGAACGATGCCGTATATATATATATCTATCTATATCTATATTTAAAATAAAAAATTGATATATATATATATATATATATATATATATATATATATATATATATATATATAATTATTACTTGTACCAAGTGTCAACCACTTGTTACGCACATAATATTTCTTACCATTGTAAATGGTAATCATCCCTTCGAATCGTCTTGTTTTAATTCCAACTTCTCTTAAAAATGGTTTGCCAAAAATAACATCGCCCATTCTTTCATCACGATAAGTATCCATATTTTCTAAAACTAAAAAATCCATCACAATAGAAAAGGTTCCAACAAAAATAAGCACATTCATTAAAGCTCCTATAACATTATTCCCTATGTACATCATCTTATCTTTCATTATAGAATTATGAAACTTTTTGGACATCACATTGACATACAATAATGGGAAGAAGTTAGCGTGCATAAATTCAAATCCTATCATGCATGAAAACTTTAAGTTGTGAGCATAATCTATATGGATCTTCTTACTATAGTTGCAATAACTAGGGTAATTATCAATTTCAGTATCAAGTTCATCATCCCTAGTTCTAAATTCCTCAATTACCTCATCTTCTTCCTCAATGGTAGGCATCAAATCATCACCTTGATTTCTCCTAAGCTCAAATGGTTCATTTAGATCATTTAATTCAATGTAATCCTCAAAGAAAGGGTCTAATGATCTATTTAACACCAAAGTCTCTCCCATTAGCCTAGCTTCTAAATTAAGTTCCATTATTTCTCTCAAACTTAGCATGTAGACCCTCTTAATTAAACTACTAGTAGGTTTAACACTTGTGAAAACAATCATTTCTTCCCTGACCCTTAAAGTATTCTTTCTTTTGTAAACATCAATCTTAGCATGGGCGGTAGACAAAAATGGTCTTCTAAGGATCAAGGGTACTTTGATATCCTCGGGCATATCTAGAATTATAAAGTTTACTTGGAAAATAAATTTACCAATTCCTACTAGTACGTTTTCAACTATTCCATTTGGATATTTTATAGTCCTATCTGCTAATTCAACTGTCAACTTAGTGTGAGCTAATTTTCCTAATCTTAAGTTAAGGTAGGTCGAGAGAGGCATAACACTAACGCTAGCTCCTAAGTCAACAAGGGTATTATCAAAGCAAACATTATTAATAAAGCAAGGTAAAGTTAAACTCCCTGGGTCTTTATCCTTTCTGGGTATGGAATTATTGATATGTGAAGCTTCAGAGTAAGCTTCCGAGAATTATGGTCCATATGATCCCTTATTTTATTTACAGTAGTAACCTTTCATACGACTTAGAAACGGAATCGTCATTTGTCTTATCTCGTACATGAGTGCACGGTTCTGTCCAGTGGATACGGCATATTGGTTGGATCCAATACGGCGTATTGGGTATGAATCAACTTCAATAGCAGTCGAGATCGATTTGACTTGATCTATCGGGTTCGCTTCAGTAGAGCTAGGTAGACTTCCAAATCCTCTTTCCTGTAGTACCTTGCTCATTTGCCTGATTTGAATTTCTAAAGTTTTAATCGATGCTCCTTGGTTTCGAATAGCAACATCTGTCGAAGCTTAGATTTCTTTAATCAAATTAAAGTTTTCTTCATGTCTCTTTGCCGATTCACTCATAAACTTGCTCAGGGTATCTTCCATAGATTGCATTCGTTCTTGTTATGAAGGATTTACGTTGTTCCTTTGATAGAATCTCAGAGCTGCTGCTCTATATCCCCCTCCTTGAAAAGGTCTACCAAATTGCGTGTAGTAAGCTTCTTCGAGGGTTTTCCCTTCTTCTTTCAGTGAGCAATCTTTGGTTTAATGGGGTCCTTTGCATTGTTCGCATCCAACTTGAGTAACATAGACTTTTTCATTTACTTTTTTTTATCTCTCTCCCAAGATTATTGAGTTGTGCTTGTATAGCTGCCAATCCGTCAGAAGTTTCAGTACTTCTTGACCTAGATGTTCCATTGTGCCATTTTTGAGAGTATTCAGCCATTTCTTGAATGGCCACCTTTGCATCAGCAGCAGTCTTAGATGGTATTGCACCTCTTGAATCAAGAATCTGTCGAGTAGGAATTCCCAATCCATTATAGAACAAGATTACCTCCTACATCTCTGTTAAATAGTGTTGAGGACACTTCATCAAGAGTTCTTTAAATCACTCCCATGCTTGGTAAAGGTTTTCATCAGGTTCTTGCTGAAAGTTATTGATTTCCTCTATTTTCTTTGCAGTTCGAGCAGGTGGAAAATAGTTGTTCAAAAATTTTGTTTTAAGGCCATCCCAAGTTGTAATTGAACCAGTTGGTTCATTTCTCAGCCAACGGCTTGCTGCTCCAGTTAAGGACATAGGGAATGCTCTAAGCATCACTTGGTCTATAGTAATATTTAGAATGTGGAATAGATCGACGATCTCAAGAACTTTCTCAATGTGTTCGTTCGCATCTTCATGATCCGAACCGCTGAAGGTGTTAGTACGTAGTTCCTTGAGAAATTGGCCCTTTAGTTCAAAGTTATCCTTGTCTTCAATTTTAGGCCTAGCAACCCCCGATCCATAGTCAGCTCGGGTCTTGCTCATGTATTGCTCCATAGTTTCCGCCATTGTTTCTGCAACTTCTTCCTCTGAGTATTCTTGGTCAGAAAATAAATTGAAATCAGGCGATCTCAATTCGTCAAGACTTAGTGTCTTGAAGTGCTTCCTAGATGATCAAAATTCTCGTTTCGGATCCTTGAAAGGTGTGAATAGTTCGTTCGTTGAACTCCTTGTCATGCACTACCTGAAACAAGGGATAAACAATCAGTAGGATAGGCTCTTTAGGATAGAAATTTTTTTAGCACGGAAATCAAATATGAAAACTAAGATTCTGATTCTGTTTCAGATGATCGATACGCCGTATTCAATAGAAGTGAATACGCCGTATTAATCAGTTGAATGAATACGCTGTATTGGACAGAAAGTTGGATACGCCGTATCCAATGGAAGTGGATACGCCGTATCGAGTTATCGACCAGAACAGTGTATTAGGAAAACAATTAAATTAAACACACAAATATACAAGCAAATAATTAAACTAACAAATATACAAGAATATACACTAATCTAATTAACACTACTCCTAAGGGTTAGATCTAATGTTAAAAACCAAAATATAAAATAAAAATCAAGATTAAGTTTCACTCCCCGGCAACGGCGCCAAAAACTTGATGTGTCGTTGTGTGGTGTATATTTTTATGACTCAAGTTTTAAATTTATATTTTGCCGACTTAACCAAAAACAACACTTTAACGGGAAGTGTACCCGGTCGGTGGTAGATTCGTGGTAAGTAGGTGTCGAACACTTGAAGCGAGGTTAAATCTCTCAATTTATTAATATTTTGGTTATCTAATCTAAGTTAATTCTAATCTAAGTCAAACCTATGCTATACCTATGTTAGTTCTAATCCTAATTCTAACAGGTAAAGGGGGGTTTTCAGCCTGAGAGACTGACACGGGTTTGGTGGTGACTACAATCATTTCAAGATACTTTAACATACGCAAGCAAATTAACAGAAGATAAAAGAGAGGTCAAGCCTTATGATAGAAAACTATATTAGCCATCATTAATCTGATTAGAAGTTGGTTTGTTTATTCAGTGCAATGATTACTTATCTCGAAGAGGCATATCATTCTTAGACTTAGGCGGGACTTCATCCTAAGACCTAGACACAATAATTATGTCACAATTAAAGTATCTGCACAAAGCACCCTTATATATTGATTATAATTCATCTAGAGGATGGCACCGTATATGTTGAACGAACCCTAGCTCATAGAGACTTTACTCACTTACTGCTTAACTGTAACTTGTGATAGGTGGTAGTCCACAATCCAAACTGTACCAATGATCAAAACATTTTTAGTTAGTACTAAGTCACTACTTCTACGGTATAACCAGTTCAATCGAGGTAAGCAAGATGTTATTAGTGATCCTATTTATTCCACCTAAATGCATTACTATATGGAGAGCTATCCCAGACTCTTAGCCTACGCCCAAATAACACCGAAGTTGCAGCACATTAAATATGTAGGACTAGACCCAGTTGAATGATAGGTCGCATACTTAAGCACGTAAACAAGTATCATGTGATAAACATAATCAATAATACAACGATAAATTAAGAAATCAATATATAAACAAAACCAAACATTCAGATCTTCATAATAATGGCTAATACCCGAAGGTATTAGCCTTCAAACATCATAATTAATACAAGAGTAATGGCTTAGCCAAGGTAAACTAACCGAGTTAACGAATGATACCAAAAACTGAACGATTAAAAAAGTATAAGAAATTACATGTTGTCTCCTATGGATTGGAATGCGTTGCAAGACCTCTTCTGCTCTTTTTCTCCTCTAAAAATTGACTTTTGTGGTTTAGGTATCGAAAATATGATTTAGCAAACTTAAAACTCATTTTTGAGTTTTGTATATATAAGTTCTAGAGTCGGTGTCGATACGGCGTATCCAAGGTATTGGATATGGCGTATTGGGGTTTCTTAGAGTAGGGACCATGTTTGATATCTTCCAGAATATTCACATACTATATCTCTAATACGGCGTATTGGTCTTCTGGATACGGCGTATTGAACAAGTTTCCTTTGTGGTCTTTGGTGAGTACAGGCACGGATACGCCATATCTTCCTTGATGGATACGGCGTATTGGTTGTCAGAATAGTAATCTTCAAAATATCTTCGTTTAAGCTCCAGAATGCGCGCCTTTTGCTAATATTCACCAAGTACTCCGTAATTACTGCAATTCTCAAATATAAACGATTAAGTAACAATTCTTTGCAGTAATTATACAAAATGGGTTAATTATATGGGACAAATGATGCTATAAAATAAACGTTATTTGATGTCATCTGTATATGTGGTTTGTCGCCCTTGCTGGTTTATGACTTTTGGTAAAGACTACTAGTCCTATTCTTTAGCTTATTCGAGTTAAGGTTTTAATGCAGTCATATGTGTCTATCCCATCGTTATGGGTGTGTATGTATGGTCTTTGTCACCTTTTCTGGAATAGTGGTATCGATAGAGATTAGAAAAAGTGATCAAGCCCTTTAAGCCTTTTTAAAACCCAATTTACATTTATAAACTTGTTACTCCTTAGCTTTAGTGGTGGAGATGTGTATCCTTGCCAAGCTATTGATTGATACTTGTACGATCTGAGCAATAAAGCGAGCAATTGAGCGAATTAAGTACATGTTACTACATAGATTAGTCGAGTGATTTGAGTGTTTTCATCTACCTATTTCGTGAGGTGTTTGGTTGTGTACTGGTAATTGATCAAATAAATGCTTAACGGAAAAATCCTTAGGGATACATTTTCATAAATTTCTAAAGGCTACTTGAGGACAAGTAGGATTCAAGTGGGGGGATATTTGATGACATCAAATAATGTCACTTTTATAGCATCATTTATCCCATGTAAATTACCCATTTTGTATAATTATTGCAAGAATTGTTACTTAATCATTTATATTTAAAGAATTGCAGTAATTATGGAGTACTTTGTGAGGATTTGCAAAAAGGCGCGCATTCTGGAGCTTAAACGAAGAAATTTGAAGAATATTGTTCTGATATCTAATACGCCGTATCCATCAAGGAAGATACGGCGTATTTGTGCCTGCACTTCACAAGAAACTACGAAGAATAAAGTCCAATAAGCTGTATCCAGAAGACTCCTATACGTCGTAATCAAGATATAGTAATAAAATATTCTAGAAGATATTGAACGTGGTCCCTACTCCAAGAAACCCCCGATATGCCATATTGACCTCAACTAATAAGTCATATTGACCAAATTCCAAACACTATAAATAGAAGACCTAAAAACGATTTTTAGGTGTGCTTGATCATATTTTTGATACCCTAACCACAAGAGTCGATTTTTAGAAGACAAGAAGAGTAGAAAAGGTCAAGCAAAGCTAATAACTGCATAGGAAACACCTTGTAATCTCCTATACTGTAGTAATCGTTTGATTTTTGGTATCATTCGTTTAACTCGGTTAGTTTACCTTGGTTGAATTATTATTCTTGTATTGATTACGATGATTAAGGGCTAATACCCTTGGGTATTAGCCATGATTACAAAGATTTAAATGTTTAGTTTGTTTATATCGATTACTTAATATATCGTTGATTGCTTTTTTATGTTTATCAATTCATACTTGTTTACGTGCTTTTGTATGCGACGTATCATTCAACTGGATCTAGTGATACCGACCAAGTTAGCTAGATGCCAGGATGGCTCTCCATATAGTGATTTATATATCTAGAACAATAGGATCACAATTAATGCCCTATTTTTACCACTGGTTTATGTGAACAAGTTGGACTAGCAGGTGACCTAGGATCAACAAATAATGTACTAATTCTTTTGGTAAAGACTTGGACAGTGGACTTCTAGAATATAATTTGCCATTAAGTAGTAAATGGGTAAAGTCTCCATGAGCTAGGGTTTAATAAGATCACCATTATTAATCTCCTAAGATAGATTATAATCAGCAAATAGGATGCTTTAGGCAGATACGTTTAATTGTGACAGAATTCTACGTGTCTAGGTTTTAGGAAGAAGTACCGCCTAAATTTTAGAATGATATGCCGCCTCGAGATAAGCACTCATTGCACTAAATAAACAAACTAATGTTTTAATTGGATTAATCATGGTTAATACAGTTTTCTTATATTTGGCTAGACCGCTCTTTTATCTTTTGTCTATCTGCTTGCGTGTGTTATTGTGTTTTAAATTGATCTAAGTTACCACAAACCTATGCCAGTCTCTCAGACTGAAATCTCCTCTTTTTCGTTAGAATTAGGATTAACATAGGTTTAACATAGAATGGAATTAACATAGTTTAAATTAACTTAGTCTAGTTAACTAAAATATTGATAGAACTATAGATTAACATTCTCGCTCTTAGTGATCGACACCCTACTTACCAACAAAGCTACATCTGATCGGGTACACTGCCCGTTAAAGTGTTGTTTTAGGTAAAGTTGGCAACATATAAATGTAAAACTTGATAACTTAAAATTACCTAAACTATGACGCAACCTCAAGGGTGTATTTGGCTGAACCATCATGACTGTTTGAAATGTTATAGATTAGTGACGGTTTTTCTGTCGCTAAACCATCGCTAATAGCAGTTTTTTGTGAACCATTGTGACTATTTGAATGGTCACGAGTTTCCCTATAAATATGGCCATCTTTCTGTGTTTTTCATCATAAAAAAACACTCAATTCAATATATACAAAATACATACGCTTGATGTTCATGTGAACTTTGTGTATGGTGCATAAAGTTCTATTATTTGAGGTTGAATCCTAGAAAGAAATTAATCTCGAATCCCACCAGCGTTGATAATGAGGGCTAATATTCTTTAAGGATAGTGATTATCACGTCCTCAATTTCGCTTATATTATTAGTAGAAATCTGCCATATTGTAACAAACTTAAAAAATATTATCATGGATCAAAGTGCTAGTTTAAGGATGTTTGGAAACGATATAATCAAACTGGATAGGATGGACGGGGTGAATTTTACTCGCTGGAAGGAAAAGATGAAATTTCTATTGACTGCATTCGTAGTGTACTATGTTCAGGAAGGGCCATAGATGGGCGTTCTGACCGAAGAGGAACAAAGGAAACGTGATCAAGATGAAACTTTATGTAGGGGATACATTCTGAGTACCCTTACTGACCGATTGTATGATCTGTACACACCGATGACTTCTGCAAGGGAAATCTGGAATTCTCTTGAAGAGAAATACACCGCTGAAAAGGAAGGGGCATATAAGTTTATCACTTTTAAATTCTTTGAATTTTTGATGGAAGATAACGTGTATATTTTAGATCAAGTTCATGAATTTATTATTCTAGTTTCTAAGTTCAAAAATCTTGACATTGAAATCCCTGAAAAGTTATTGGTTAGGGCCATCATTACCAAGTTACCATCCTCTTGGCACAATTACAGGAAGAAATTGATGCACACTTCAGAGGATTTTACTCTGGATCAGATTCAAAAACATTTACGAATTGAAGAGGAAACTCGTATTCATAAAAAGAATCTGAGTGGTGCATCAAGTTCTAAGGTTAATTATGTTGTTTCAGGAAGAACAACAAAGGAAATGACAAGAAGAGGAAGGGTACTTGGAATTCATCTAAGGAAAACAAGAAAGACAAGAAACCATTATTTGAGGTTGTGTGTTACAAGTGTGGCGAAAAAGGCATATCAAGTGCTGCTGCAAGAATCCCAAGAAGAAAAATCAAAATTCAAACAAGAAGGATGAATGTGCTAATGTAGTGTAACAAGTTGATACCACATAAATCACTACTATGGTTTCTAAAATGAACATTGGAATGATTCAGGAACTGCACATGGCTAGTGTGACAATAATAATTGATGATTGGTGGTATGATTCTGGTGCAACTACACATGTTTGCAACAATAGAGACTTGTTCAAAACTTATAAGGAAACTAAAGATGGACATGAAGTTATGATGGGTGATAATCATACTTCAAAGGTTATTGGCTCAGGAAACATGGAGATCCAATTCACATCTGGAAAGAAGTTAACCCTTATGAATGTTCTTCATGTTCCTAACATTAGGAAGAATCTTGTTTCTGGTTTTAAACTTTGTAAAAGTGGGTTTAAGGATGTGATAGAATCAGACAAAGTGATTATGTCCAAAGCCAATGTATTTGTAGGAAAAGCGTATGCTTGTGATGGCATGTTCAAACTCAATATCAATAAAATTACTAGTTTTGCTTACTTTCCTGATTGCAATTTTATTTCCAGTTTTGATATTGAATGCTCCACTTTTAATTTATGGTATAATTGTTTAGGACACATAAATTATAGGACTATGAAAGATATGTTAAAACAAGGCATTATATCCTATAATGGTGAATATAAAGATAAATGTGAAATATCTGTTCAAGTGAAAATGAAAAGAAAACCTTTTCCTAAAGTGGATAGACAATCTAAAATTTTAGAGTTAGTGCATTCTGATATATGTGAATTGAATGGACAATTAACTAGAGGAGGAAATAGGTATTTTTCATTGATGATTGCTCTAGATATACATATGTTTATTTGTTGAAATCAAAAGATCAGGCCTTTGAAACATTTAAAATTTATAAGGCTGAAATAGAAAACCAAAGAGGCAAAAAGATACAAATTCTAAGAAGTGATAGAGGTGGTGAATACTTTTCCATTGAATTTTCTTCCTATTGTGAATCACAAGGTTTGATTCATCAAAGAATAGCACCATAACACAATGGTGTTGCTGAGAGGAAGAATAGAGTTCTGCAAGATATGATTAATGCTATGTTAGTCAGTGCAAACTTGCCAAAATTTGTGAGGTGAAGCCTTGCTTATAGCATGTCATGTAAGTAATAGAATAATTGCAAAGAAACTAAAAGTATCTCCTTATGAAATCTGGAAGGGTAGAAAGCCTAATATTATCTATTTTAGAGTATGAGGTTGTTTAGCCTAGTACAAGGTTCCCTTACCTAATACATCTAAATTAGGACCTAGAGGCTTAAAAAGTGTATTTGTGGGATATGCAAAAGATTCTAAATCTTATCGTTGTTTAGATTTAGATTCTAATGTTATTGTGGAATCAAGAGATGTAGATTTCTTTGAGAATAAATTTTGTCATGATTCAACAAGCACAAATGAAATTATGACTCAAATTCCACAAGATATTTCTGGTCCAGATTTGAACTCTAACAATAAGAGGAATATGGCAGAATCTTCTAGTGCACCTAGAAGAAGTGAAAGGGCTAGAAAGGAAAGAAGCTTGGATCCTGATTTTATTGATTCTCAAGCTATTATCTTCCTTGTTGAAGGTGATAATGAGAATAATGTTGTTAATAAAATACCAGTTCTACTTAATGTAGAGGATGCACCTAAAACATATACAGAGGCTATAACCTCAAGAAATTTTAGATTTTGGAAGGAGTTAATTGATGATGAAATGGATTCCATAGTATCTAACAATACTTTGGAACTTTCAGATTTTTGTTTTTAGGTTCCAAAGCAATTGGGTGTAGATGGGTATTTAGAATTAAATATCATACGTATGGATCCATTCAAACTTTTAAATCTAGGTTGGTAATTCAAGGCTTTAGTCAAAGACAAGGAGTTGATTACTTTGATACATATGCATCGGTAGCTACAGTCACTTCAATTAGGGTGCTCTTTGCATTGGATTCAATTTATAATTTGCCTATACATCAAATGGATGTTAAAACTGCGTTTTTTAAATGGTGACTTAGATGAAGAAGGCTATATGAAACAACCTGAAGGGTTTGTGTTTCCTGGTCATGAGAATAAAGTTTGCAAATTAAATAAATATTTGTATGGGTTAAAACAAGCACCTAAACAGTGGCATGACAAATTTGATAAGTTTATACTTTCAAATGGTTTTACCCATAACTCATCTGATAGATGTATTTATTCTAAGTTTACAAAAGATTATGGTGTTATCCTATGCCTTTATGTAGATGATATACTAATTGTTGGAACCAATATGGAAGGTATCAATGATACTAAGAAGTTTTTGTCTTCATGCTTTTAGATAAAATACATGAATGAGGTTGATACTATATTAGGGATAAAGATTAAAAGGCATAGTGAGGGTTATGCTTTAAATCAATTTCATTACATTGATAAGATTATAGACAAGTTTCAACACTTGAATATAGAGGAAGCAAACACCCCATATGAGTCATCTTGTAAACTGGTTGAGAATAATGGAAGAGTTATTGCTTAAATAGAATATGCAAGTGCAATAGGTTGTTTAATGTATGCTACACATTGTATTAGACCTGATATTGCATATGCTATTTGCAAACTATCAAGATATACGAGTAATCCAAGTTAGGATCATTGGAAAGCAATTGGAAGAGTTTTTGGTTATCTTAAAAGAACTAGACAATTAGCTTTGTATTATGATCGTTTTCCTGTTGTACTTGAAGGATACTCATATGCTAGTTGGATAACTAGCAGTAGTGATAGTAAATCCATAACTGGTTGGATTTTTACACTTGGTGGTGGGGCTGTTTGTTGGGGTTCAAAGAAACAAACATGTATTACACATTCCACCATGGAGGCTGAGTTTTTAGCACTTGCAACCGCAGGTAAGGAAGCAAAATGGCTAAGAAATATGTTGTTAGATATAGAGTTGTGACCACAACCAATGCCAGCCATTTCCTTACATTGTGATAGCCAGTTAACGCTATCAAGGGCATATAATAAGGTGTATAATAGAAAGTATAGACACATTAGCCTTAGACATGCCTATATCAAGGAGTTAATATCCAATGGGATAATAACTATTGAATATATACACTCTTGTAAGAATCTTGCAGATCCGTTTACAAAAAGTCTTCCAAAAGACATAGTCTTTGAAACTACAAGAGAGATGGGTTTGAAACTCATTGAGTAAAGTTGGCAACAATGGGAAACCAACATTTACTTAGACTAAAATCTACTTAAAGGTTTAATGTGGTAAAAACAAGTTGTTGATTACCAACTGGACACTAGTTTAGTTTAAATGCTAAATAGTGAGTAATTCTTTTAGGGTGAGTATTTATACTCTTAATGAAGTGTACCTTTAGAAATTAAATGGCTTCATCTATGTGGATATAAGGAGTGGTGCCGCTCCTACAAAGGTGAGTTACTTTTGGAGATATCCATGAAACTAGGATAGCACATGGCCATAATAGTGCTACCATGTTATGAGCATCAATTAACATGTTATGTATGTTATCTTTCCGAGTTTAACACTAAGAATCATGACTCAAATGCTATAAAGCCGCCATTGATTCTGTTAGCTATTTGAAGGATATACACTATGTTAAGGTTCAAGGCGAAAGCTATCTTAATTTATGCATAATATGTTGGATATTGTTAAATAAACCTAAGTGGGGGATAGCTGGAACTTGTGGGTTTTCATTAACAATTGTATATTGTATATATCCACTAAATAGGTGAATGAAGTGAATGTTTAATTAAAAATTGATATTAGCGACAGTATTAGTGACAGTTATTCTGTCACAAAACCGTTGCTAACTAAGCATTATTATCGAAAAGACGCACCAATTTAGAAAGCTGGCGGTTAAATGTGTTAAAAGGGTGTATTTGGTTGAACCATCGCGACTGTTTGAAATGTTATAGATTAGTGACGGTTTTCTGTCGCTAAATCGTCGCTAATAGCAGTTTTTGTGAACCATTGTGACTATTTGAATGGTCACGAGTTTTCCTATAAATATGGCCATCTTTCTGTGTTTTTTCATCATCCAAAAACACTCAATTCAATATATACAAAATACATACGCTTGATGTTTATGTGAACTTTGTGTACGCTGCATAAAGTTCTATTATTTGAGGTCGAATCCTGAGAAGAAATTACTCTCGAATCCCACCAGCGTTGATAGTGGAGGCTAATATTCTTTAAGGATAATGATTATCACGTCCTCAATTTCGCTTATATTATTAGTAGAAAGCTGCCATATTCTAACAACATTTATGCAAACGATATATGATACGACTCCGAGTCTCCGGCCAAATCATGTATATTGTACTCTTTAACTATGTTGGCATATGAATCAAAAGAGTGACTGAGCAAAATTGGTACACAGTGTTGAACAATGATATTCCGTTTGGTACAATGCATTGATACTAAAGAAGGCCATACTAGTGCTAGCTCAACAACACATGCATCAAGTTCACAATATATCACAACAGACCAAGATCATGAAAGCCATTCAATTTCAAGCTTCATCACGAAGCTAAAGTATACTGTGATTACTGTAATTGTATTTATATTGAATAGTTGTGGTTCTAATAGTTTTAGCAATGTAGTTGTAGTTGTTTTAGTGTAGTTGACTTTTAGTTTGACTTTGTACTCTATAAATTGACTATGTATCCTTCATTTCCGTTTAATGAGTTTTCCTCTCATTCACTCTGCTCATTTCAATACATACTGATCATGGGGATCACGTATCTATAGTTACAATACACTTAAGAAACACTGTAAGGTGTATTAGCTATACAATTGGGCCTAATCTAGCTAGCTACCTATACAATATACCAATATCGGTAAACCTGAGGGAGCTTTTCAGTTTTCATGATAAGAAGTTTAGAAAGAAAAATATTACTGTAGCATTTTTATTTCCGTCTCAACAACAATTTGAGCGATATTTTTCTTATGACGATCTAGTTAAGCCCATGGCTAGATACAATATTTCGCTAGCAAGCAATATATGCCTCCGTCTCCATTTGGTCTATAGTGTTCTTATGTTGGGTTTAGTTTTCAATTGACAATGAGATTTGGCTTTCTATTTCTTTTGCTGTTTCTCACCATGTGCATTCATTTGCATGCGTTTTCAGATTTCAACTTCCTGAAAGTAGTGATATTGTACTGTAACTTCTATTTTTTGCAAAAGTATAGCTTATCATTTATATCTTTAATTTGGCAAAATATAGAAACTAGCTCATCATTTATACCCTTTGCCAAATGTAGAAGCTAGCTTATCATAATTATATACTGTATTATAGTTTCTATTTATTTTTTTGAAGTATAATAAATACTCCAGTGTTTCTTAAAAGATGAAATTAAAATACCCGTTTATGGATATCAAGCTTCAACAATTACTTAACATCTTCTATAGGGTAATTAACATATGTTCTATAAGAAATGCAAGCACGGAGATCTTGTTTTGACCCAGTTACTATTTATATCTGTATCTGTTTATGGAGCAAGCTTCAACAATTACTTAAAGTCTTAAACTACACGTTTGCTTATGGCTTAGACGTTAAAAACTAAAACACGTCGATTATAATTAATTAATAGGGTTTTTGGCTTTAAATAACCACGTACTTTTCCAAATATACCCATATGGTACGTGTACTAAATTTATTATCCATATGGTACATGAACTTTACA
>BQNB010089776.1:1889-27324 GCA_026074375.1 Tanacetum coccineum
ATATTTTTTTGATAAAAAGTCATGACCCGGCCGGGTTTATCAAACCGGGTCGACCCGAGTCAACGAAAAACCGGCGGTTCAATCCGGTTCTCAAACAAGCAAAAACCCGGTCTCATCCGGACCGGTCTCCGAGCCGGTTCACGGTTCAACCGGTTGAACCGGCCGGGTCAACCCGGTTTTTAAAACATTGTGAAAAAGAGAATGTATATGTTTTCTTCTTTTTTTTTGGTAAAAAGATTTTTGACCCCTTTATATATATGCCAAAAAAAACAATTAAGTACATAAAATCTGAGCGTATCTTACAATTCAGCCTTTCAAAAGGAACATATTACATCACAAAGGAAATAATCAACCAAACTACACACTTGAGTATTTGACTGAACAAACAAACAAAATGGTGTAATTCATCTTTCATAGCGTTGATTCCGAAGACTCTCGAAGCAAAAATGGTGAAGGATTTCAGACCGATTAGTCTTATTGGGAGCCTTTATAAAATAATTGCCAAAATTTTGGCTAATCGATTTGTGGTGATGCTTGGAGATATTGTTAATGAGGTGCAATAGGCTTTTGTTGCGGATAGGCAAATTCTTGACGGACCATTTATACTTAATGAAGTTTTGCAGTGGTGTAAGTTGAAGAAAAAACATTTATTTATTCTAAAAATTGACTTTGAAAAGGCTTACGATTCTATTCGGTGGGATTACCTTGATAATGTCTTAAGAAAATTTGGTTTTGGTAAAAAATGGTGTGGTTGGATTCAAGAATGTCTTCGATCTTCTTGGGGATCGGTTTTAGTGAATGGAAGCCCTACGGAGGAATTTCAGTTTTTTAAGGGCCTTAAACAAGGTGATCCTCTTTCTCCGTTTATTTTTATTTTGGTTATGGAGAGTCTTCACATTTCTTTTAAAAGAGTTGTGGATGCGGGCATGTTTAACGGCATTGTGCTTAATTCGGTTATGCATCTTTCTCATATGTTCTATGCGGACGATGCGGTGTTTATGGGGCAATGGAGTACTAAGAATATTGATACGATTATATATGTGTTGAAATGTTTTCATCGTGCTTCAGGTCTTAGTATTAATTTAAGCAAGAGTAAGTTATTGGGTGTTGTGGTGAGTGAAGATAGGGTGGTGCAAGCTGCAAATAGAATTGGTTGTGGTGTCCTTAAGGCTCCTTTTGCTTATTTAGGTTCGAAAGTTGGGGGAAATATGTCTCGGATTAAATCTTGGGATGAGATTGTGGATAAAATGGTAGATCGTCTTTCAAAATGGAAGATGAAAACATTATCGATAGGTGGTCGTTTAACCCTTCTCAAGGCGGTTCTAGGATCCATGCCTATTTATCATATGTCTATATTCAAGGTGCCAATGAAAGTCCTTCAACGCATGGAATCAATTCGAAGTCGGTTTTTTAGTGGTGTCGATTTAAATAGTAAAAAATCGATATGGGTGAAATGGAGTAAGGTTTTGTGTTCTAAAGAGAAAGGTGGCCTTGGTGTTTCTAGTTTATATGCGCTTAATAGAGCTCTTATGTGTAAATGGGTTTGGCGGTTTACAACTCAAAAGAACTTGTTATGGACTAGGGTTATTAAAGCTATTCATGGCGAAGATGGGAAAAATGGTAGCGGATTCAAGGTTGGTTACAAGTCCATTTGGCGAAGCATTCTCCAGGAGGTGGAAACATTGAAGATAAAAGGTATACACTTAAATAATTTTATGCAGAAAAAGCTTGGCAATGGTGCGGATACTTATTTTTGGGAGGATTTGTGGCATGGAGACATGGTTTTGAAACAAAGATATCCTAGGCTTTATGCGCTGGAAGTGAAGAAGACTGTCGATGTGGCTTCTAAACTGTCACAGGAGAACTTGACCTGGTCTTTTCGTCGTGCTCCTAGAAGCGGAGTGGAACAAGATCAGTTGACGGATTTGACGACTTACGTGGAAGGTGTTGTTCTTGGTGTCACGCCTGATAGGTGGTATTGGACGCTTGATGGTTCGGGTGAGTTCTCGGTAGCTTCGGCTAGAAAGGTTATTGATGATAACAGGTTTCCGGAAGTGTCTACTCAAACTCGATGGATAAAAGCGGTGCCAATCAAGGTTAACATTCATGCGTGGAAGGTGAGAATGGATTGTTTGCCTACCCGTCTTAATATATCCCGGAGAGGTATAGATATTCCGTCTATTCTTTGTCCCGTTTGTGGTAGCGTCACGGAATCGTCAAGTCATTTATTTTTTGATTGCCTTGTTGCGAAAGATAATTTTCGCAAGATTTGCCGTTGGTGGGAGGTGGATTTCATGGAAGTGCATACGTTCGATGAATGGGTTTCTTGGATCGTAAATCTTCGGATTCCTATCAAGCATAAAAGGTTGTTAGAAGGGGTGTGTTTTGGGTTGTGGTGGCTAATTTGGGCTTATCGTAATAAGTGTGTCTTTGGTGTGGTTTCTCCTTCTAAGGCGGATATTTTTGATGATGTTGTGTCGTATTCTTTTTATTGGAGTCAGTTTAGATGTAATGTGTCGTTTAGTTGGGTTGATTGGCTAAAAAAATCCTCATCTTGTAACTTTGTAATTTTTCTAGCTTCTTGCTAGTTTTTTAATAAAAGTGCTGTTCAAAAAATAAAATAAAAAGATATCGAACCGTCCCAAAAAAAGAAAATATTCGGGAAAAAATTAACTCGTCCCAACGCAATTTTTTTTTTCCCGAATCATACAAAAAAAGTGAAAAAATTATATTTCCGGGAAAAATTAGCAACACAAAAAAAACCCAAAATAGTCCTAAAATCTGGCCCCAAAGTAAAAAAACATACAAACCGGTCCCTCACCTTTTAAACTATTTACGATTTTTTTACACAAAAATTCCCGTAAAAACTTTTACAAAACCGTGTACACCAAAAAAGAAAATTAATTCGAGAAAATTATTTGCCGTCCCAATAAGCAAATTTTTTTCACCGAATATACAAAAAAAGAAATATAAAAAAATTTAGCCCACGCATATACGCAATCGCCAAAAAAAAAAACCCGAAAACGTAAAAAATATTATTCCGGAAAAAAATTAAGCCCCGCCGCAACGCGCGTGTTCATTTGTTTGAAACACATTAGAAGCACCTTGGCTTATTCGGAAAAAACAACCAAAGAAATTGTTTGTCTTCATGAGGCAACAACATATAAAGAAGAGAAGGTCAAGAACGTGCACTCAAAAGATAACAAAACACCAAGAAACAATAAATGTGTCGAGTTTATAATCTCACAATCAGCGACCTTTTCTTAAGCTCTGTTTGAGCTGAGAAGACACGCTTTAACCGAAGTGAAATGTCTATCATGCAGAATAGATTATGCCTCCCCAATGTTTGATGTCGCATATAGATTTTACTTCTCCACAACTTTTAAATATAAATACCGTATAATAAAATAAAAACCTTAGATTTTTAAAATCTACGTTTATTCTTATGGCTTATTATTTATATGTGTAAAGTTTAACTAGGGGTGCTATTTTGTATATTATCTAAATTGACACAATAATCTACCTCTTTTGTCACTATCACACTAGCCACAGCACCATCACAATTATAGTTAGTAGAGTTGTTATTAGTACGTTATTGATCGTCCTCATTATTAAAAACTTCCTCTACGCCAAACTAAGTTTATACAAGCTCATATTGCTAGTTATAATTATAATTTATACATAGACTATAGGTGGAAAAAAACGGTGTCGTTTTTTACACCTTTGCTACAGTGCCACACTTTGGGCGCGCCCAAATTGTTTTTTTTTTTTTTTTTTAAATTGTTGCCACAAAATAGAGAGAAAATATTTAAAAATTTATCGATTTATTCAGATAAAAAAATACCCGCGGAAAACATTTCGATATCTAATAATTTAGTGGAATAAAATGGTGCCGTTATTTCCAACCTTTGTTCGTGCACCCACTTTGGCCATTTTATTGGGCTCCCACTTGGGCAGGCCTAATGGTATTTTTTTTTAATTGTTGGCTCAAATAGAGAGAAAAAAATTACATAAGTACTGATTTAGTCAGATAAAAAAGCCCGCGAAAAAATTTTCGATATCTAATAAGTTTAAAATAATCGAAGGGTCACAAAAGTACAACTATTAGATTGCATTAAAACGGTGTCATTTTATGATACTAAAAAAAACATAAGTCCAAATATATACACAAACATGTGGCCAACAACATAAGCTCAGTAAAAAAACTATTAAACATGCGACGAAAAAAATAAATTCGCAAAAAAAATATGAATAATAAAAAAATTAAATAAAATTTTAACGACCCGAAAACGACTGTCGTCTTTACCCACCGAAAATTTCAGCCCATCAGGCCCATTAGCCCAACGTGAAAGTAAAAAAAATAAATCAACCGATAGATTCAGCAAAAAATGGACAAGCACTTCTTGCCGGCTCAAAATTTATAAAAAAAGGAAAATTTATATAACGGCCTTTTAACTTTTATTTATTTACATCTTTTTATATATTAAACTATATTTATCAATTATACAACACATATCTATCGATTTCATAGATAAAAAAAAAAATTAATTTTAAAAAAAAAAACTCGTGGAAAGATCTTTCGAATTGCGAACAAAACGAGCCTCAATATTGCAATGCTTTGACATACGCCGATTTTATAGAAATATTGTTGAAGTTTAATATTAAATAGGAAAAAAAATTTCAAACGTACCCTCTTCTTTAACGACTTACGATTTTTTATATAACCACTTTATTTATCAAATATATAACACATATTTAACGATTCTTCAGATAAAAAATACCCGCGATTTTTTTTCGAAATTACTAACAAAATGTGTCAATATTGCAATGCTTCTAACATAAGCAAGATTTTATAGAAAATGTTGAAAACACAAATGGTCAGCGAAATGTCAGCCCCGCCACAACGGTGGGACAGATTTCAACTTCATTATTCAATAGAAACAGCCACACGGCACGCGCGGGCTACGTAATCAATGCAAAAAAAAGCCCGCCGCGACGCGCGAAATGGTCCTGCTTCTTATGCATTCACAAAAACCGCCTTAAGCTAAGCAAAAATAATATATTTAAATATCACCTTTTAATTATTTACGATTTTCTTACACAAAAATTCCCGTAAAAAAATTTACAAAACCGTCCCAAAAAAAGAAAATATTTGGGAAAAAATTAGCCTGTCCCAACGCAAATTTTTTTCCCCGAATCATACAAAAAAAGAAAATATTAAAAATTAGCCCCGCCATAACGCATCGCCCAAAAAAAACCCCCCGAAACGTAAAAAAAAATTATTCGGGAAAAAATTAGCCCCGCCGCAACGCGCGGGTTCTTTTGCTTGTATAACACATTCAGTGACAAATCCACTGTCGTTTTGACAGTGGGCCACTGTTCTACAGTAACGGGCTCCCATTTTAAGCCAGCCCGATTTTGGTTTTTTTTTATTTTAATTATTTTGTTTTTGTTTTTTTAAATTTGTATGCACAAAGTAGGAGAAAAAAATATTACAAAAGTTCCGATTTATTCAGATAAAAAAAATACCCGCGAAAACATCTTCGATACCTAATAACTTTAAAATAATCGATATGGTCACAAACGTACAACCCACTATATTAAAAAAAACCCATATACCAAAAAAAAAAAATAACACTTTAAACATAAGGCCCAACACATAAGCCATATAAAAAAAATTATTACTAATATACACATTTGTCGACAAAGTGGGTCACTGTGCTACAGTAACGGGCTCCCATTTAGGGCCAGCCCGATTTTGGTTTTTTTTTTAATTATTTGGTTTTTTTTTTAAATTTGTATGTACAAAGTAGGAGGAAAAAAAATATTACAAAAGTTCCGATTTATTCAGATAAAAAAAATACCTGCGGAAACATTTTCGATACCTAATATTTACATTCATCGGCCCAAAACAAAGATATCGAACCGTCCCAAAAAAAGAAAATATTCGGGAAAAAATTAACCCGTCCCAACGCAAAAAAAAAATTCCCGAATCATACAAAAAAAGGAAATATCCGGGAAAAAAATAGCAAAAAAAAAACCCAAAAATAGCCTAAAATCTGGCCCAAAGTAAAAAAAAAATACAAAACGGACCCTCACCTTTTAACTATTTACGATTTTCTTACACAAAAATTCCCGTAAAAAAATTTACAAAACCGTCCCAAAAAAGAAAATATTCGGGAAAAAGTTAGCCCGTGAATTTTTTTTCCCCTGAATCATACAAAAAAAGAAAATATTAAAAATTAGCCCCGCCATAACGCATCGCCCAAAAAAAACCCCCAAAACGTAAAAAAAAATTATTCGGAAAAAAATTAGCCCCGCTGCAACGCGCGGGTTCTTTTGCTTGTTTAATCCTATTGCGGTTATATAACTAGTTAGCCATAATTATACAAATCAGTTGGTATTGATACAATATCAACTAAGGTAACCAACTGCTTAAAAGTTAATAATAACTGCAAACTAAAACACGAAACAAACTCATATTTTTAAAGGACATAATGGGAATTCAATAACGAAAATTCATTCTTAATTAGTTTTATAATTAAATGGGTAAATATGACAAAATTAATGTTTAGGGTAAATTACATATCAGATGACCGATACGCCGTATTCAATTGACCTGAATACGCCGTATTAGTCTTTTGAATGAATACGTTGTATTGGTCAGAAAGTTGGATACGCCGTATTCAATGGAAGTGGATACGCCGTATCGATTTATCGACCAGAACAGTGTATTGAGCAAACAATTAAATATTCACAAACAACTAATCTAACAAATATACAAGTAATTATAAACAAATATACAGAATATACATAATATATATTAATCTAAATTACACTAATCCTAAAGGTTAGATCTAATCTAGTGTTAAAAACCAAAATATCAAATAAAAATCAAGGTTAATTTTTACTCCTCGGTAACGGCGACAAAAACTTGATGTGTCGTTGATTTTATGATTCAAGTTTTAAATATATATTTTTTCGACTAAACTAAAAACAACATTCTAACGGGCAGTGTACCCGGTCAAGATGTAGCTTCGTTGGTAAGTAGGGTGTCGATAACTGAGAGCGAGGTTAAATCTTTTCAGTTTATTAATATCTTGGTTGTCTAATCTATGTTAATTCTAATCTATGTCAAACCTATGCTAAACCTATGTTAGTCCTAAACCTAATGGATAAAAGGGGTTTTCAGCCTAAGAGACTGGCACGGGTTTGGTTGGTGACTAAAATCAATTCAAGGCACTTTAACCCACGCAAGCAAATTAACAGAAGATAAAAGAGTTGTTGAGCCAAATATAAGAGAACTGTATTAACCATTATTAATCCGATTAGAATGTTAGTTTATTTATTTAGTACAATGATTTCTTGTCTCGAGGTGGCATATCATTCTTAAGACTTAGGCGTTTCATCTTCCTAAGACCTAGACACATTAATTCTGTCACAATTAAAGCATCCACATAAAGCATTCTTATTTGCTGATTATAATCTATCTTAGGGATTAAAGCAATGGTGATCTTGTTAAACCCAAGCTCATAGAGACTTTACCCACTTACAGCTTAATGGAAATTTATACACTAGTAGTCCACTTGTCCAACTATCCAATGGAATCATAATGTTATTTGTTGAATTATATAGGTTCACCTGCTAGTCAACTTGTTCACTAAACCAAAGGCAGTTTTCGTTAACTAGTTAAGCCAGAAGCGTATCCTTAGCACGATTTTAGAATGACAATATTTGTGATCCTATGATTCTAGATGTATAAATCACTATATGGAGAGCTATCCTAGACTCTAGATTACTTGGTCCATATCATTAGATCCAGTTGAATGATAGGTCGCCATACAAGCAGTACGTGGACAAGTATAATTGTTAACATAAACAAAGCTTTCAACGATAAATCAAGAAATCGAGATCAACATACCAAACATTTGATCATTCATTATAATGGTATACCCCCCCCCCACCCCCCCCCCCCCCCCCCCCCCCCCCCCCATAAAGCTATTAGGGCCTTTTAAACGTCATTATTATATACAAAGCAAATTTTTAGCATGTAAACTAACCGAGTTAACCAATGATACCAAAAACTGAACGATTACAAAAGTATACAAAATTACACGTTGTCTCCTATGGAATTTATAGCGTTGCTTAACCTCTTCTGCTCTTTTTCTCCTCTAAAAATTGACTTTCATGGTTTAGGTATTCGAGAATAGATGTAGCACACATAAAACTCGTTTTGAGTTTTTATTTTTATGGTCTGGATGGCACGGTTCAGATAGACGTATCTAAGGGATTGGATACGGCGTATTGGGGTTTCTTGGAGTAGGGACCACGTTTGATATCTTCCAGAATATTCACATACTATATCTTCAATACGGCGTATTGGTCTTCTCTGGATACAGCCTATTGGGCTTCTTTCCTTTGTGGTCTTTGGTGAGTGCAGGCACGGATTTGCCGTATCTTCTTGATGGATACGACGTATTGGCCGTCAGAATCATAAATCTTCAAAATATCTTCGTTTAAACTCTCAGAATGCGAGACTTTTGCTAATTTTCACCAAGTACTCCATAATTACTGCAATTCTCAAATATGAACGAATAAGTAACAATTCTTTGCAATAATTATATAAATTTGGTTAATTACATGGGATAATGTTATAAAATATACGTTATTTAATGTCATCATCCTTGAAGATCCTTTCGTCTTGGAAGTTTATTTTCGTATAAATTTTAAAATATCCAATATACAATATATATATATATATATATATATATATATACACCAATGTACATATATATTCTTCCTTATTATATATATCTTATAAAAAATACCAAAAATATTTTTTCTTTAATTTTTATCTTAAAAATAAAAAAATCCAAAAATATTTTTATTTTCTATTTTATTTTCTTTTATAAATATTTAAAAAGTCTAAAAATATTTTTATTTTCTTATTAGTGCATGAGCACTCATTCTTCTTCTTCTAATCTTATCTCTCCTTTCTCCGATCCCGAGAGTGTTATTTGAAATTGACGAAGAAATCTTGGTGATCCTTCACTTTTACTTGATTTTGACGAGATAAATATGAGTAGTAATTTGAATATCAATCCGGGACCGCCTCCTGCGGGTCCCCCTCCTCAAAATGAATGGACAGGGCAGACCGATCGCTCCCGTTAACATTGAGGCTACTGACTCAGAACTTAAGAATCATATGATTCAACGAGTTCAATACAGTTGTCAGTTTCACGGACTACCGAGTGATGATGCAAATAAGCATCTCGATAAGTTTTTAACTATCACCCAGAGTATGAAGCAGAACGAGGTCACCGATGGCGCCCTTCGCTTATACCTCTTTCCTTATTCGTTGACGCATCATGCACCACATGGTTTGATCGTCTTCCGAAAAATTCTATCCATACCTTTCAGGAGATGGCTTCCAAATTTCTTTCTAAATACTTTCCTCCTTCTATGGTGACAAAACTAAGGAACGATATCAGTAACTTTTGCCAGTTTCCGGATGAATCATTATTTGAAGCTTTATACAGGGATCGTTTACAAGCTTCTTCTTCACGAATCGACCGGATGCCCCCCAACCATAATATGTTACCCGTTACTCAAATAGACATGTTCTATAACGGGTTAACATTGAGGCACCGTGATACGATCAACGCTGCAACTGGGGGGACCTTTATGAAAAGGTGACCCAAAGAGTGTTATGATCTTATCGAGAATATGACCGCCCACCACAATGACTGGGATACCTCAGCTCATAGGGGTGAGACATCTAGATCTACCACTTCTTCTTCCTTCGAGATTGCAGCTCTTGCTCAACAAATGATTGAAATGAGAAAAGATATGATACAGATGTACCGTTCAAATCAGCAAGTTAATTCTATAACTCCTATCTGTGAGACTTGTAGTGGTCTACATTCTTATTATGAGTGTCAAGTTCCCGATGGCTACACTCAGGATGTTTATGCTACTACGAGGAACTATAATTCAGGTAGTAATGCTTACCACCCTTAAGTAGACCGTAATCTGCTTAGCTATCGTTCTAATAATTTTCTTAAACCACCCGGTTTCAATCCACCAAATAATCAAAATCAGGGTAATAATCAAAATTTTCAAAATAGTGAAAACAGATTTAATCAAGGTCAGGGGTATAATCAGAACAGAGGTCAGAATTTTAACCAGGGTAATAATTACAATCAAAATCAGGGATATAATCAAAACCATGGTCAGAATTTTAACCAGGGTAATAATTACAATCAAAATCAGGGATATAATCAAAACCATGGTCAAAATTTTAATCAAGCTCAGCCGAATGTTCCATCGTTGGAAGAAATGATGCTACAACATATGAGATCGATTGAAGCTAAAATGCAACAAATGCAAAATCATAATGACCAACAAATACAACATTTGAAACCCCAAAATACCCACATGGCAAATCTGATGGGTCAAGTGCAAAAGGCTCTACAAGAGAGACCTCAGAGAGCGTTGCCTAGCAACACAATACCTAGCCCTCGAGAGGAGATTAAAGTAATTACCACACGAAGTGGTACTACTTTAGCGGGACCCCCAAGTCTCCCTACATCTACTCCTTTTTCTAAGTAGGATGAGGTGGAACGAGGAGACCCAGACAAAGACTGATCACGGACCATTGTACTCAACGGAGATTACCACTTTGTACCACCTTCTACTAGTTCAGCCGTCTCCCTCTTCTAGACCTTATGAGATTCCTCCCCCTCCTATTTCTTCTTCTTTTGAGCTTCCTAAGCGGAATCCTCATGAACCTCAAATTCCTTATCCTTTGAGGTTGAATAAGGAGAAGCTTCAAGACAAGTCTGATATTCAAGTCCATAAGTTCTTTCAAATGTTCAAGAAACTTCATTTTCTATAATCAGTCATTGTCCGAGCTTTAGCTCTTATGCCTAAGTACCATAAAATGTTAAAATATCTCCTTTCTGATAAGGAGAAACTATTAGGATTGGCAAATACTTCTCTAACTAAAAATTGCTCAGCGGTCCTCCTCAAAAAACTTCCCGAGAAACTTGGAGACCCTGGGAAATTTCTCATTCCATGTGACTTTCCTGAGCTTGAGAAATGCATGGTACTAGCCGACTTAGGTGCCAGCATTAACCTTATGCCACTCTCTGTATGGAACAAATTGATGCTTCCTAAACTTGTACCTACTCGTATGCTAAACAACCCTGATTATTGCTTATCTAGCAGGTTTTAGATGAGGATATCTCGCTACAAGTAGGTAAGTTTACATTCCCGGATGACTTCGTTATCGCTCCCGTATTACGATGTCGATCCTCGTGTTCCCCTTATTTTAGGGAGACCCTTCTTGAGGACGGTTGGTGCTCTAGTCGATGTCTACGAAGAAGAGCTTATTCTGAGAGACGGTGATGAAAAATTGATCTTTCATGCTGATAGTACTTCGAAACATCCTCATAAGCATGGAAATAAGTCAATTAATATGATTAATTTCATTGACATCTCATGCGAGGATCGTTTTCAAGAAGTATTAAAAATTAAGAAATCAAATCATCCCTTGAGTGGCAGTCCCACTCCTTCTTCTAATCCTGTGGTCGAGTCTCTCTTCCCTTATCTTACTCCCTTCGGGGATATTGACTTACTTTTGGAGAAGACCGACACATTTCTTTCTCTAGATGATTCAATACCACTGGGTATTGATAATGGCATCTATGACTCGAAGATATATATTCTTTTTCTAGAAGAATTATTAAACGATGAAATCCCGAGAGATCTCCCTCCTAAAGAGCTTAAAGATGATGAACCTAGCACGACTAAGTCTTTAATCAAAAAACCTCTTGGAATTGATAATGAAATTTATTATTACGAGGGAGATATTTTTTTTTCTCGAAAATTTGTTAAATGATGATCCTATAAAAGATCTACCTCCTTATGAGCTTATTATGATCCGGAGGGAGATATCCTTTTTCTTGAAAATTTATTAAAGGGTGAACCTTTAGAGACATAGAGGTCTGAGATCTATACTCTTATAAGGGAACCTCCTGATACCTTTATAATAGGGGACGAGGAAATAAAATTCTATCCTTTTAAGGATATTGATGACCTCGTTCTAATCCCAAATGTATTCGAGACACCCCTGGATTCTTTTGACTCTAGCTTGGATAGTTTTGATACGGCATTCACTAATCCTTTGTTTGAGCTTGATTCTGAATACACTTTGAATTATGACAATCCAATATTTGATATTCAAAACGGTATAGTGATGCTTTCGAAATAGAGACCATAATGGATGAGGTGCGAATTGATAATTTCCAAAGTATCGCACAAATCCCACCTCTGTTCGAAGAGTTAATTCTGATATGCACATTAATGACATATCTATTCCAAATTGTCACGGCATGGTTCATCTTCTGTTATCTTTCTACCTGGCCTTCTTTTTCCTAAGGGGGTCTCTGAATCTCACTCGTTTGATTCATTCGAGTTAGGAGACGAAAATGTAGTGTTTGATTCCTGAGACAATCGTTATTAAAGTGAGTCGAATCAACTATATATGGAGGGGACATCCCTGTATCTTGGATTTACATGTCCGGATCTCCATTTTTCCCCAAGGACAAATAAATTTGGGGGCGAGTCAAGCTAGTGACTCATTAATAAACAATCGCTTCGTGGGTGGCAACCCACATGCTTTATAATCAGTAGTTAGTTATAATTTTTATATTAGCTTAGATTTAGTAATGAATAAGTGTGGGGGTGTGTTTCTATCATTATTGTATTTTGTGGTTTTGCTGTTTTGCTTACAAGATTCCCTATGATCTTGAAGACCGTTGTGCTTGTTTTCAATCCTCTAATCACTCGGTCTTCGATCAGTTTCATGGTTATATCTTGATAAATCTTTAATCCTGATCATATATGTATATATTTGATTTTGTTTCCCCTTTCACACTTGGAGTTTTAAGCATTTGCTTTTTTTGTTCTTAAGTGTGGGGGTAAAACCTGACATTTTTGAACATTGAGGCCAATGTTCAGTTCTAAGTGGGGGGAGGGATTTCTATCGAAATGATTATACCTGTGCCTGTCTGTGCCCCACGCAACCCTATTTTATCCAAATTTTTGCTTTATTTAAAAAAAATGATGATGAAAATATAATAATATAGAAATAAGTAGGCCCGTAGGCTAGAACTAGGGAAGGAAAGTTTTGACTTGAACGCTGTGTTTAATTCTAGCTTCCCTTAGCTTCGAGATCTATGCAGTTGTTAAGACTTCAAAAATTTTGGCAATGAACGAAAAAGAATAGAGTTAAATATAAGGTTAGTGCTAAGTCGTGAGTAGTTGTATCTTCTTTTTTTAGAGCTCATAGATGGTTATTTATGCTTTTTGCTTCACATAAGCTTTAAATACTTTAAATATACTAATTTATCGATATATAAGTTGATTTACTTTTTGCTGATTCCTTTGTTTTGATCACTTAGTACGAGATAATTTTAATAAAAGTAAGTTACACATCGTGGTTTTGTTAGTGTGGTGGGGAAATAGGCTACTCGAATTCCTGATGGCTACGCTCCCATTTTTAGGTTGTTATAAGGACCACAGGACTTGAATCTTGGGGCTATAGTAATAATAATAATGTGATAAATAAAGCCGAAATAAGACCGAATGTTTCTTGTCGGTTCGCTCCCGATGTTGCAGTCGTTTAAAGGGTGGAAGTAATAATAATAATAATAATCCAAGACTGATAAAAGTTTACTGGCTCTGTTGGATAGGACGCCCGATGTGTCAGTCTTCAAAACGGTCGAGGGAATACCCAAAGTCGAAATAAGACTACTGGCTCGGTCGGTTAGGACGCCCGATGTGTCAGTTGTTTAAAGGACCGAGGGATAATAATGTTGCGATAATAATAATAAAGCCAAATTTTGACTCTAGGGGTATCTAAATAAAGCCTCCATCTCTGGACTCGTAGTTGAGTTGTTTCGAATGAAATAAAAAGGATAACCTCTAAATCATGCGAAATTATAACCTTAATGTGGACCTTATTCTTAGCATATCGTCTCTTTAGGAAAGGATTTTAAACTAATTATAGTTTAAACTGGTCACCTTTATAATAATAAGGCTTTAATATATTTAAATAAGTGATCTCTTTTCACATTATGTTTTTCGAATAAAATCTTTAGAGGAAATTAGGAATAAGGGAGCGAAAAGTAGCTATGCGGTATAAAATTAGCATTTATGAGTAGTGTTAGCATCAAATTTTATATTTAGTTGTGATTTCGTTTTAAGCTTGGTTTGGGGATTATGAAATCAAGGATGACGAAGTCCCGTTCTTAAAGCCTTCTAAGTATATTTTATTTTAGTTTTTATCTATTATTTAATAAGTGGTTAAAACAGAGGCGTTTTAGAAATAAATAATTTTTGAACCTTTTAATGGACCTTTTCTGTTATTGTTGATGGAGGGTCTTAAGTTAAAATGGAGAGTTTAAAAATTATTTATTTCCGGACGTGTGTTAACTTAAACTATTGCGTCTGCAGGACCAACAATGGAATAAGATGTAGGTGAGGAATTTGATGTGTGCTTAAACACACATCATTTATACCTCGGAAAACGCTAATAAACGGACTAATAACACTAAAATATGCTTAATTATAATGTAAATATGTTTGTTTTGTGTTATTATGTCTTGCATGTACAAAGGATTGAAAACGAAGCAAAAACAGAGATTTTCGGGCTTGTCTCGATCAAGTTTACTTATTATTCGAAATCAAGACGAAGTCAGAAAAATGCCACGATCACTCTATTAGAAAGAGCACGAGATTACGAGTCTGACGGTGCTTTCATCTCTTATTGGGCGCTCCTTCACCCACTGTATATGGTTCGGACCGACCCATACTATTAAATGATCATGTTTAATAATAAAACATAACTTGCCCAAATACAAGTGAAGTTCGGCCCACTGAATTAAATTGAGCAAGTCTCGCCCATTACTCTATTGATTTGATCGGGCCATTTCACCAGCCTAGAAAATTTAATTTAGATAATCAAGAATTTTATAGATGGTGCAAGTGTGGTGAGTGTAGCTCACTCTCTGAATTTAATTCCAAATGGCACGTGATCTCCACCAGTCACACCCACTAAATCTCTCTCGTCCAACCAATCTCGACGCGTGGCATCTCTATAACTTTTTAATTGAGATTTTGAAATTAAAGGACGAGGAATGTGTGTATGAGTAAAAGGTATGCGTTTATTAAACGCGTATTAGAAGGACACGTGTCGTTCTCTAACTGGTGGATCCAATGTAAATTTCGCTGACAGATGAGGCGTTACGAGGTGAGTGAATTGCAGGCCAATGATTGGCTCATGGGATTATGTGTTTTTGTAAAATTGACAGATATACCCCCATAGTTTGGATATATAAGAAAACACAGCTCCACAAGTTTGAGGTATTAGTTTTAGTAGTAGTTTAGTGTAGCTTTTAGTTTTCACTCAAATATTTAGCTTATTTTTAAGTTTTTGCTTATCGTAATTTTAGCTTATTGTAGCTTTTAATTCCAGCTTATTGTAATCAAATCTTAGCTTATTAATGAAGATGTTTTGAAGAATTATGGCTTATTCTCTCTTTTCTTTTTCTTTTCTTTGTAGCTTTTCAAAATATGCTCTCCTTAGCTTATTTTTAAGAGTTTAATTTCTGAGCTTATTAATAAGTAAGTGGTAAGTCGAATAAGCTATTGTTAGCTTATTGGGTTTATGTTCTTATGTATTTAATAAGTATCGATTTAAAAAGCTTATAAATAAGTTTACGGTTGGGCTTATGTTTGAATAAGCTTTGTTTGCTTATTGTTGGTCTCAAAGCTTAATCTCAGATTTTGAATAAGCTGTCATATAGCTTATTCGGTTGGATTTAAAGCTTATATATCTAAATAGGTTTTAGCTTATTTCATTGTTTTCTCTTTTCTTTTTTTCTAATTCGTATAAGCTATATCCTTAGCTTATCTGCTTCCCTTTTCTCCTAGCTTCTAAATTCGATTATGCATCTTACTTTAGCTCTAATCGTATTATGAGTTTTTTAGGAGTATAGATCTAGCTTATTAAAGCTTATTCCTTATTGTGTAGTTTTTGAATAAGCTACCTATTAGCTTATTCGACTAGCTTATTTCAAGTTTATAGTTGTTTGCTTTTTGGTAGATTATTAGCTTATTTTCTAGATCTATTCCTTAATCATACCCGATCCGCGTTCACTTAATTGAACAACTTAGTTTCGGGTGGATTAAGATCTTTAGTTAGCTTAATGTCTTTAGTTTTAATTCCTAACTTATTATTATTGTTCATTTTAACTCTTTGTTTGTCTTATTGTTAATGAATCTCATTCTACCTCTGTGGCGTGGAGCTTAAGGGTCTTTTAAGCTTATTTATTAGTTAAAGTTTTAAGCTTTGTAAGTATTTATCTGGCTAATTAGTGAATAAAGTTCATACCTTTACTAGCTAATTAGTTATTTAGATATTAATAAAGTTGTAAGCTTTAAAATTTAAATAAGTTTACTAGATCGGGTGGTTTTATATTCGATTCGGTTCATCATTCGGTTCTATACTCTTTCTCTTTTCAATACAAGTAGTTTAGATTTATTATGTTTGCTTACTTGTTGATTAGTATGCTTAGTGAGTAGATTTTATATATGCTTGTTAAGTAAGAAATTGTTTAGTGACTTAAGTGTGATTATAAAAGTAGAAATATTGATTAGTGATTTTTAGATTACTTAGATTAGTGGTTTGGTTATTCGAGCGGGCAAAAGCCGTAAGAATAATTAGGCATTAATTTAGTAATCTATATATTGACAAAAATTATTTTCAATAAAAACAACGTTGTGAGAAGATAATTAGTTTGAGAGGTATTGATTCATCAATAAGGACTCAATTATATATTTAAATCACACTTGAGGATCTAAACATTTCACTTAGCAAGCATATCTTTTTATATATTCATCTTTCGTAGATTATTTGCTTGCTTATTGTTATTTAGCTTTTTATAGTTTATTATTATTTTAATCTTAGTTTTAAAACCAAAATCCAAAATATTTGACAATCAAGAATCAAACAAAACACTTTCGTGAATTTTAAATTCATCTTTCGTCGGGACACGACATCCGGAAGATTAACTATTACTTTTCCTAAAGTAATTTTTATACAGTCCCCTGATTTCTAATATTATATTATAATCGACTATTTCTTACGAACGTATCTCCAACACCATAGTAAGAGTTATCTTTGGAAAACATCTTCTGCACTAACCTCAATCAATCACCGAGCAAAACTTAATTCGCCCCCACGATTCAATTGCACATCGAGAATGTATATGAATCAAGCCTAATGGGGCTTAAAATATGAGATGCAATAATGCTTTAATACCATTCCTCAGAAAACACCTGTAAGGAACATCATAAATCTTGAACCCAAAACCCGGATGAGGGTGAACTTTCCTTAAATAAGCGGTATTCTTAGCAACTTCTGAGAATGATAGGACTATTACGATCATCCATGGACCATTTTCAGAACATCCTCCAAACCTTTAGTGGTTTTGAATTTTCTTAGAAGAAAGACCTTTGGCAGTTCATCATTATTCTCGTCAACACGAATTTAACCAAGGTTATTACGACATAGTACTACCACAATGGGAAACGCAACACGTTTACTAATAAAAATAACCTTAGCAGTGTTGTATTATTCGAAATCGTGTATATCACACGGTACTCGAAAACCTTCCTTGGAATGGAAAATTAAACACCATCACACAAATTTTCTGAAGGTAGGGATCGAAAATTTGCCTTAGGCTTGCTTGGATCCAATGTCGATACGCCCGCAATACCTACATAAGAGTTAGCCATAGGCTAAATAGAAACTGAATGGATAATTTTTGAATCATTCACATGCGAAACCTTACAAGGAATCGTATCAACATTAATAGCGTATACATTGGTATGCTTCTAGTAGGACATGTACTCGTCAAATGAGTATTTTCAGCCTCAATTGAATCACACATAGCAACTAAGGCATCCATGACTACCTTACCCTTATCATTAGTCATCCCCAATAATAACTCCTTATGTTTACCAGCTTCAATATCCTTTGTTAACACGTCTAAGTCACCAACAGTTGTTAATGGAACTCCAAAAGTGGCAGCAACATCAACATTATACTGACCTCGTAGCATGCTAATAATAGCAGTATAAGAGACCAAAGGAGAAGAGTTACTTGCTTTTTGACTTCCACCACACGAAGCACCAGAGGCAACAGCCCCATGATTCACAGCAATCCCCTCTCTCACATTCAACTTATCAGAATTTTCCATGAACCAAATCAAAACTCGTTAACCAGAAAACAAATGCCATAAGGAAATAATAAATTCTACGCCTAATTTAATACGAATATGGTCCTATATATAAACTTAGGGCAATGAACTTAATTAACAAAACAGCTAACGAAACCCATTACAAACTAGCAGATCACGATTTTAAGGTGAATTGAATACTGAAACCAGAATGACTAAAAAATCGAAACCCTAAACGATGAACGAACCTAGATCCTTGAGAGAAAACAACAACACTATAAAGAACTAGTCTAAAACCTTATCATCCACGATTAATAGTAATAACCAAGGACGTTATACAACTTTCGGGAATCAACAAAAACCAGGGACCGATCTAAATAAAAAACCCTAAATGCGGGAACCCTAAATCCTTAAAAGAAACCGCAACCCTATAACGATCTTATTTAAAACCTTAAAAATCAAAAGATCAAAAGTTGTAACAAGAAGTTATAACACATAAGAATCAGGAAATAATCATGTTAATCCATCGTGAATAGGGGGAGGGATGAATATCCATAGTTCACTATTTATATTGTACATAATATTAATTGTTTTAATCATGACCAATTTATTTAGTATTTAGTTTAATTGATCTTATTTTTTTGGGGTGCGAAGGGTGAAAATGTATTAATACTCGATAAAACAATATTACAAAAAGTTTCAACAAAACTGGTTTGTGACATTGCCCAGCTAGTACAACAAAATACTAATAAAACAACCACATTATTGACAATACTAGAATAAAAAATCTGGACAACACTAATATGGATGTCCTAATTATCAATTAGAGGAACAGAAGAAAACAAATTCAATCTTTACATCATTTATCAATCTGCACAACATCTTCTAAAAACCAATATTTCACCCAAAATGCAACAAGATAATAACTTCATAACTAATTTCCTTCGCATTTTCATCAAGATCTTTCAACCAACATCTACAATGACCTAGCGTGGATGAAAATGGAAAGGCATCATTATGTAATCTATAGCCCCCATACCTCTCTGTTTAAGGGCTATACAGATTGCTTACTTTCCATCTTTAGGTAAAACTAAGTGGGCATACAGAACCCACGGGAACACACACCATTAAATGTGAACCAACCTAGACCCCCTATATAGCTTAATCCTTCAGGATCCAAGTTAGCTTTCAATCTTACCACAAGATTCTTTATTCATAGGAACTTAAGCTTTCCTGCATGATCATTTACCTTCTCTGTGAGAAACTACATTTATGATCATAAAAGAAACTCAAATAAGAATCCAATCCAATTTCCTCCTAGATATAACTAGTAAAAATCCATGAAAAATGAGTTGTCTCTATGATCAAGTTAAAAGGCCATTCACTGAATGATCTCATAATCCATAATAGATGCCTTCAAATCATAAGCCAATTTATAGTGACCTTTCCTTAGTGATCACTTGATGATTATTTGAAGATAATAAGCATCTAAAACTTAATTCAACAGGAAACTACCTTATGATGAACCTATAAACCTAAAGGGCATGATTAATAATATTGATTCCACCCAAGGCTATCAATTCAAAAAAATACATCCTCGAGTATAAGATAACAATTTTTTCAGCCATCTGTTAACCATTAAAAGATCAATCAGTGTAATCTATCTTAATATTTCATAGATCAACAACTTTCATAACTGCACTTGAGTTCTTTACTTTCAATCCCATAAGTTTGCATTTCACATTTTCACAAATAGCTTCAAACACAGTCTTCTAATTTCTAGTTTGGCTTTTAAAAATCCTGTAGTTTCTTTCTTGCCATATAGATGATTGTTATCTCCAAAATACATAGTCTTCTTATGAAGCTTCCAATACTATTTTAGTAAGGCTTTACTAGCTATGTTAATCACAATACTGTTCCATATTCAATCTCTCCTTCACATATCTATTCCATCCATCTTGATCTTTCTTTCCAAATATTTTTTGTAAACTCACACTGGAAAAATAAATGGTTATGGGATTCCTCATTCTTCAAGCACAATTCACATACCATAATATCAAAAATACCATATTTCTTCATTCTATCATGTGTTAAAAGTCTATTTTATATAGCCGTGCACAAAATAAGGGAAGTGTTTGGGGAATTACCAATATGTAAACCGAACCAAAGGGCCCCAACTCACTTCCACAGTACTATCTCGTAGACTTGCTTCATAGAGAAATTCTTGGTAGTACCATCACCCCCCACCCAAGTAACTTTATCACCTATATGACTGAGAACAGGATTTGTAATATTAGTAATGATAGGAAAAGAATCATACCATTCAGTTAGCCATATCCAAATCCCATTATCAAGCATAGCAGCAACACAACCATTTTTGTCAACTCTTGCATCATACAAACTTCTATGATTAACTTTGTTGATAAGAGGGCCTAAACCACTCTAGTTGTCAAACTACATAGATGTGTTTTTACCATCACTAATTTCATACTTAATATGGTTTACAATAGCATCTCTTATATCAAGAAGATTCTTCCATCCTCAATAACTAACGTCTTCTTATGAAACAAACCCAAATTTCTCCACTTATTTTAACTTGACAGTACCGACCCATTTTACCCACAATGTGTCTTTCTTAATAGCAATATTCCAAATGTGTTTAACAAGAAGAGCTTTATTCCACACAGAAAGATATTTTAAACCAATACCACTATGAGCTTTTGTCTTACACACTATCTTCCAGGAAACTTTTGCACTCCCTTTTGAAGAATCACCATGACCCCATAAGAAATCTTTCAAAACTTTATTAATGTCTTTTATCATAGTTTTTGGCAATAGAAAAACAAAACACTAGTACATCTGCATAGATTCTAACACAAAGGCAATAAGCTGTAGTTTACCAACATAGGATAGGAATTTATTCTTCCAGTGACTAACTCTATTTTTGATCTTATCCACCAGAGCTCTATAATCATTAACTCTCAACCTTTTAGTCATAAGAGGCACCCCTAAGCATCTTACAGAAAAAGATCCTTTGGTAAAAGGAAGGATATTAACTAGTCTTTGTTGATCCTCTTCATTTATACTGCCAAATAAAATTGTGCTCTTACTGAAGTTTGGCAACAAACCGTATCAATTTCTAAACTCCTTTAAGGACTCTTTGACAAAAAATTTTAAAAATTGGGTCACCATGGCTAAAAACCAAAAGATCATCTGCAAAACATATGTAAATAATTTCCAAGCCTCTACACCTAAAATGATATGTGAAACAAGTGGTATTTCTAACATTTCTCTTCATTACGAGGGTGAAAATTTCCATGACTAGTTGATGACATCAAATAACGTCACTTTTATAGCATCATTTATCCCATGTAAATAACCCATTTTATATAATTATTGCAAGAATTGGCACTTAATTGTTTATATTTGAGAATTGCAGTAATTATTGAGTATTTTGAAAAGATTAGCAAAAAGGCACGCATTATAGAGCTTTAAACGAAGAAATATGAAGATTATGTTTTGAAATCTATAAATCGTATACATCAAGGAAGATACGACGTATTATGTGCCTGCACTTCCACGGAGAAAACAGAAGAAACAAAGTTCATATACAGCCATTATCCAGGAGAATTCTATACGCGTTATTCACAATAAGTAATAAAATATTCTGGAAGATATCAATTGTGGTCCTTACTCATGGAAACCCCTGAATTACGCAATATCTAACTCTCTCAATACAAACGTATCGACCAAAATTCTAGAAAATTTAAATAGAAGATCATATAAACGAGTTTTAGGTGTGCTTGATCTTATTGGCGATACCTTAACCACAAAAGTTGATTTTTAGAAGAGCAGAAGAGGTCAAGCAAAGCTACTACTTCCATAGGAAACACCTTGTAATCTCCTATACTCTAGTAATCATTCAATTTTTGGTATCATTTGTTTAAATTGGTTAGTTTACCCTTAGTTGAATTTTATCTCTGTATTGATTATCCCTTCTGTTGAAGGGCATAATCGTCTTTTCACTATTATTGTTGGTTGCACGTTTGGTCCCTGGCCCTTAGTTTACTACAGTAATGTTTACTGTTCCATTTTTTGTTGTTTAGCGTTCGCGCGTTTGGTCCCTCACGTCTATTTTTTTCCCAACCCTATATATATTCCCGCCTATTCTTATTCCGTTTTCCACCCAACTTGTCATAAAACCCGATTTCCATCCTATAAATAACTAGTTACAATCCTACTCTTTTTCAGAAAAAACTGAACTGTATCGAGGAGATTACAAAGGATGCAAATGTTATTGAAATTGATGATCAATTGCTAGTATTAATCAATAGGCAAGTGGAGACTGAGTTGATGCTTGAGGAGAAGTTTAGAGATCTATGCGAGGAGGTATCTAACTTTGTTAAAGAAATTGAAGACGTGGTAAAGAAAGTTGAGCGGTTAAGTTGTAAAGACGTGGCGAAGGAAACTGCTCGTTTGTTCAGACGTAGAAGTCTACGCGTCTAGGTTTTAGGAAGAAGTCCCGCCTAAATCTTGGAATGATATGCCGCCTCGAGATAAGCATTCATTGCACCAAATAAACAAACCAACGTTTTAATTAGATTAATCATGGTTAATACAATTTTCTTATATTTGAGTAGACCGCTCTTCTATCTTTTGTTTATCTGCTTGCGTGTGTTATTGTGTTTTAAATTGATCTAAGTCACCACAAAACATGTGTCAGTCTCTCAGACTGAAAACCCCATTTGTCCGTTAAAATTAGGATTAACATAGGTTTAGCATATGTTTAACATAGAATAGAATTAACATAGTTTAAATTAATTTAGTTTAGTTAACCAAAATATTAATAGAATAAAAGATTTCGTTCTCGCTCTTAGTGATCGACACCCTACTTACCAACGAAACTACATCTGATCGGGTACACTGCCCGTTAAAGTGTTGTTTTAGGTAAAGTCGGCAAAATATAAATGTAAAACTTGATAAATAAATTACCTACACACAATGACACGATCAAGTTTTTGGCGTCGCTGCCGGGGAGTGAAATTGTAAATCTTTATTTTTATTTAATATTTTGGTTTTTAACATTAGATTAACTTAACCCCTAGAATTAGTGTAATTTAGATTAGTGTAAAATTATGTATATTTGTTTATTATTGTTTGTTTACGTGTATATTTGTTTGTTTGTGTGTTTGTTTTATTTGTTTTTTTGTTTTGTATACACCCTGATACAGCGTATCCACTTCAATTGAATACGACGTATCTAGCTTTCTTATCCAATACACGTTATCCATTTCAAGTAGATTGAATATGCGTATTAAGATACAGTTGAATACGGCGTATCGTTCGTCTGATACAGTAGCAAACGAGTTTTTCATACTCAAACTTAAAACTTAAAATTTTATACACTGCCTTTTTCTAACTGGTTCAACTGATAATTTTCTGGTTATTTTCAGTAACAATGCAAAGGTAATCAAGGAAGAGTTCGAGAAACTTGAATCTTTAAAGATCAGTGATGATCCGTTCACTTGTAATACATCACTTGAAAGTTTTCACAAAGAATTCAGCCAGATGAGCAGAATGGATGACGATTTGTTTACCTATGAGGTTGAAATTCCTGGACTTGCTAGCATCTCATGTGACTTAAATAAAGAAGATGATTCGGAACAACAGATGACACATGGATCAGATGCTGATATGGAATATGATCCATCTAATGTTGAATTTACTGAATGATTGGCTTTGAAATTTTATAACCATAAAACAATGGATCAATATACGAAGAATGCATTATGGAGTTATTGGACTAGAGGTGACGATGAAGTTGAACTCACTGACGAAGAATCCTTTTATTCTAATGATGAAGATGAAGTTGTTGAAATCTTTAGGATCGACACTAATGTATTTGATTTCAAGACACCTATGTGCAAAGCTCTTAAGGAATTTAATTATCTTTTACAAATCGATCAAGATTTCCTTACTAAAGATAGTGATGGATTTAAAACCTACAAAGAATATAAGGATGACTGGATGTATGAGTGGAATAAATACATACCATGGGTACATGAAAAACCATGGACCGACAATGGAGTATGGGAGGAACCCACTCCTATTGAACATTATTGTGAACCATTCTTATTCAAGAATGGAAATTCAGAATGGCTAACTTATAGCTGGAAAGATGATGGATATTGTAATGGTGGGAACTTGCCTGGAGCATACATAGTTGGGAACACACTCCGTTACCAAGATTTAGAATGGTATGAAGCATTGGAGGATGGCAAACTTAAAGATGAAGCTTTAAAAAATAAATCCATCATGGAAGGAATGATTGACGATGATGATGAGTCACATAATAAAGGTTGAAGAAGATGGGACAAATATGAGAATACCATCCATGATCATGAAGAAAGAGAAAATGAAAAAGAACATGAAAACAAAGAAAGATGTGAATTATTTGATAACCCTCACCATGAGACACCGGTTTGTAATATAAGAAGATTTGAGATTATCAAGTATTCATTCGGTGAATACGAAGAGTGTGTTGCTATAAAAGAACATGAATACGATGATTTGACGAGCACAAATGAAGATGCATGACGTACGTACGAAGAGATCTTTCGTAGGATGGACAAAGGGTGGATGGTAACAAGAGCCGAGTGAAGAAAGCTAAAGAAAAAGTTTAACTTAAAGACTAGCTGAAAGAAAAGTGCTTCCCAGGAGACAACCCGGATTGTTTTTATTTATTTTTATCGAGTCTGTCTTCCCAGAAATCAATACGGCATATCCGCTCCATACCATACGGCGTATTTAATGGCTGGACATTATCAGTCCTTTATTTTTCTGCATTTAAGACTTTATCGTCAGATCTGTCTATACGGCGTATTCATGCACATGATACGGCGTATTTGGCAGACTGACTCGTATTGATACCTTTTACAGGACTTTCTATACAGTGTATCCTAGTTTTTGGATACGGCGTATTGACTGCTTGTAAAGTTTATTTTTATTATTTAATAACTGTAGGATACCCGAGATAGGATTTTGCATGTTTTTCCTATATTTTGCACATGACCTCGCTGGAAAAGAAATTGACAAAGTTGATCATAAACTCAACTTAGAGAATCTAC
>BQNB010089777.1:0-10737 GCA_026074375.1 Tanacetum coccineum
CTAGGACTCCTTAAGTCTATAAAAGGAGGCTCTAAGGCATTAGTTGAGATATCAGTTTTTGCACATAAGTCTTCATAGTTGTCAAAGTCGATTAAGAAAAGCTTCAAGGTTGTAAACCCTAGTACTAAGTGAAGAGTTATCGTATTATTGATCTAATAATATTGAAGCGTTTGATTATATCTTTGTTTGTTCAAGATTACTGTTTTATTCATAATACTTCTAGGTATTAAGGTGTAGATTCCGCATACACTTTAATATACATACAAAGTTTCTACAACAAGTTATTTTGGATTTATCCAAAATAATTTAACCTTAAACAACCTAAGGAATCGATCTAGGTTTGGGATCTACACAAGATTTCTTGTTACTACTCCTGTCAAAGTCCACATATTAGTGACAGTTTACTGACACTAAAAAGTGTCACATAAATAGTATGTGTTGGGATTAATGTTTTCATAACTTAGTACCGACAGTACAATAGTTAGTACCGACAGTTATACTTAGTACCGACAGTAAATAACAAAACATTAAAGCTAAATAATCGAAAAACTCATCAATTAACAAAACCTTTTTTTTAATTCAATTTAATTCATAATCATTATCACTTAACTAGCATAGGTAAAACTACTCAACTAATCATGCTATCAACCAAATCAAATATTCCTATACATTTTAACGAATTTAATAATTACTAAAGTAAAGAGAGAGGAATAAAAGTAGAACCCGATCGATGCAATGAAAATGAAACAACTACCCGATCTTATAAACTAATTAAACTCTAAAGTTTATTTCTTAATTACCTTTTATAAAAAATATTTTGCTAATTAAATTTTGGAGCATCTATTCATATTAGGCTTAATAAAATCTTTTAAATATTTAACTTTAGATTAGTAATAGACTTATTGACCATAGCTCTGGCCTAAGTGTAGAAACGATTTCATCAGCAACAAGACACAAGCAAAGTTAAGATAAATAAGCTAATGAATAAGCTAAAAGCTAAAAGCTTTAAATTCAAAATATCAAGTATCTTGAATAGTATAAGCTAAAACCTATGAGATTTAAAAAAAATAAGCTATCTAATATATTAAAATAAACTAGATCTATTGATGAAATAAACTAGAGAAATAAGCTATTGTGTAACTTATTCAAAAACTAGAAAAGAAAAAGTGTTTTAAAATAAGCTAAAAGCTTAAACGAATATGTAAGATTAAATCAAATCAAATAAGCTAAAATAAGCTTATTCGATCTAGGATAATAAGTTATAAAACAATAGGCCAAAACAAACCTACTCGAAATAAGCTAAAACAAAACTTATTTAAAAGCTTATTGAAACCAAAACTTCTAAAAGAAATAAGAGATCTAATCAAAATAAGCTATGATATAGCTTATTCGATTATCAAACTATCTCTCAAAAAAGATACTAGGCAAATAGGCTTAAATTTAAGTAAAAGATTCGCTTATCTAGAAATAAGTAGATAAATGAGATAAGAGAATGAGAGAATAAGCAATTAGCCTTAGTAAGAACATAGATCATCCTCTTCATTAATAAAAATAATAATCTAATACAATAAGTAGGCAATAAGCTATTGAAAAGCTTTTACAAATAGCTTAATAAAAATCAAGAAAAATAGCTATACTACTACTTTGTCGTGAATTTTGTGAATTGGAATGTGGTCATGTTGATGAGATTTTGAGTCCAATTTATGCCCAATTAATTGAGGGTATACATGGGACATTACACACGTTATAACCTATAATTTTGTAAATTGCCAAGGCTGCCCTCTAATGGTGTATGATAAACTGTGGGAATTTTCTTTTGAGCCACTCTTCGTTAGACCAGCATCCTTCTAGAATATGCTTCTAGTACCCTGGCATCCATTGATTGGCTCGGGATCACGAGCCATTGATTGGATCGTTATCCATTCCTCGTACCGAGCCTTGCCTTCCTGACCCTTGTATGACACATAGCCTGTACATTGATTTTTCTGAGGCGCCTCCCAATCACTTGCTCCGAAACTATACTAATACGATGTTGATACGTTAATCCTCATACGGCTTTAAAACTATAACCTGTAGTAATCAGGAGTAGTGACATGTGTTACCAATGATGAGTTGATGCCACATGTGCATACACCACAGCCATGGTAGTAGTTGAGGGCAGCCACGTTAACAGGTGGGACCTACTTGCTAAAGTGTCAGCTGACGTAGCGGTCAACAGGTCGGATCAGGTCTAGATTCGGGTTGGGTCGGATCAGGTGTCGGGTCGGGTCACCCCGTGGACCACTCAGAGAGTGCCACATGGCAGAGGAGATAAATATCCTCACCATGGCAAGTCGGGACTCGAACCTGGGGACTTTTGTCCAGGTGGGAGGTGCTTAAGCAAAACAAGAACAGATGCGCTGCAGCATCGTTCTATATGTATAGGTTATACCAATTTATTTAAGGTATAAATGATCTAGGCTAGTTCATTTAATAATAGAGGTTCAAATATTGCATGACAGGTTCAAAATAAAAATGGTTCAAAAGGCGAGGAAGGTACTGATAGACTCGTAGTTTTATGCTCTTTCTAACGGAGTGCTTGGGGAATTTTTCCGAGTTCGTTTAAATCTTGATAAACATGAAAATGTCAACAAAACTCACCTAAAAATTACCGTTTTTGCTTTTTTCCAATCCTTTGTACCTACAAGACATAATAACACAAACCAAACATATTTGCAATACAATTACTCATATTTTATGGTTATTAGTCCGTTTTATAGTGTTTTCCGGGGCTAAAAGGATGTGTGTTTAAGAACACATCAAATTCTATAACACCCAATGTCTTAGGGTCATTTACGACATCAATATATTCACTATTTATTTTTAGTATTGTACGTGTTTGCTTTTAAATCATAATCGTTAAGTTAAATCGCGTAAGCTAAAAATTATCGTTCAATGTAACACGTGGCATAAAATTTAAATGTTTACATCAAGCAAGTGTTACAGTAATTTATTTTGAGTATATATTAATTTAACTTTGTTATTTTATTTTTATTGGTTACGTAAAGTGTTTACGTTTCGCGATAAAATACCGTTTAGGTATTCTAGAATCACCAAAACTTTTCTACGCTTCAACAAATACCCACAATTATACCCAATACTCAAAAATTACAAATTTATATCATACATATGCATTTATAACCCAATATAGGTGGATAAATACAAAGATTTTATCTTAAAAAATACCATTCCTAAATTTCATGGGATGTTCTCTACTTTTAGGAACCAAGGGCTTAATTTTCTTACTAGTCCTAATAGTAACTTGACCAAGACTTCCATATTTCAATCCCATTGTCTTAAGATTTTCTTAGGTTCCTTTGTATAGTCTTTCTTGGTAATAAGGCTAGTACAAGTTTCAATACACATACATTCCATTTTACTAAGTGAGAAAAAAAACACTCTTTTCCCTTTTCCTCCCTAAACCCGTTGCCCATGGTTAAAAACCACAAACAAAACAATACAAAACTTATTTAAAACAATATTACATACATTCATACTTGATATCTAAGTTAACCTAAGGGGATTTAAAGGTTTGGTTTAAGGTTTACAAGTGTTAAGCAAAAGAAAGATGAAGATTAGGGTTTTGTTTAAGATTAGGGTTTTCAAGTCTTGCAAGTTAAGGTTTGGTTGCTAAACAAGGGTTTAGATCTTGTTGTTCATCACCACTCATCATATTAAGGTCATCTAAAACTCTTTATGTCTTTACATTTATGATTTTATGTCGCAATATATAAAGTTCTATGTACGAGCAAATTCCATTTAGGGAAATGTTTAACTTGTAAAATGGATTTAATACTTATGGATCATGGTTTTACACACTTTTACATATGTTATAAGGTTGTTATTATCATGTTATGATGGGAGTATAAAGATTGTACACTTATGGTTTATGTATAAAAGTATATATATATATATAAACTAGTAAATCAAAAGTTCACATGATAAGTTTATGATTAAAAGTAATGAGAGGACTTGTTATCTTGGACAATATTGGACAAAATATGGACTAGAGGACTTTAAATATGTAAGACATGTGATAATAAGTGTGGCAATGGACTTGTGACAAAGTGGTAAAGCTAGAAAGTTATAAAATTAAGCTTAAACACATTTTCATCAAAAATATCAAAACATTCTGTTAGAATTCAAAAATAAAAGTATTTATTTTATATTTTTATAAAATATTAAATATCATAAGGATTCCAAAAAGGTAAAAAACTCGAAAAACCGATTTATAACGAAAAAGATACGTAGTTTACAAGTTATACGCTAATAAACGGGTTTATATAATAAATTTTATAAAAACAAGTTATAAACCACTTCTGATATATAAGGTTTATTATTTTTCATAGATAGTACATAATTTTAGGATTCTAAAACAATAAGAATCGTAATTTTTCAATCAATAACGAAGGAGTTATGAATTACGCGAGTTTACGATAATAAATACTTTTATAAAACTATTTTTATAAAAGTTACTGTTCATATCAGACATGAATATTTTGAAAACATCATTAATATGCATATAAACTTTTAATAACAAAGATGTGATCGAAAGAATCACTTAAAACGGAGTTATAGAATAAATATTACATTTACGGGTTTTACTCGGATATCAAAAATTCTATATAAATAAAATTATAAATGTCATGACAGAAATATTATGTTCATATAGAGGACTAAAAATATGGAAATGTAATATTTTGATAACTCATCTTGAATACAAAAGCGTTGTGGGATAAAGAATACGTAAGAAAAACGGGTTTATCTGTTTGAACGAGAGGAAATTGCGTCGTTTTTACTATTGAGATATCTTTAAAGTTTTTACTTTATAAATATGATATCACAAACACGATTAGCTGGGATGTAGCTATATAGAATTATATAGTAGTAGTTATTCTAATGTTTTGTTTTATGGCCTATAATTTAATTAGGTTGTTGCATTCAGCGTTTATTTGACGCATTTTCTGTGATATAATCTGATATTCATTACTCAAGGTGAGTTCATAGCCCCACGTTTTACATTTATAAATGATTTACAAGTTTTGGAATGAGAAACATATGCATGTTTTACAATTGGACGCAAGTGGACATTTCACATTTACGATTACGTGTTTGCCTAAGTAGCGGATTAACTCTTAAGCCCGATTATTTGACTGTCAATTAATGTTTTGTAGCTGATGATGTTAAATTAGATCTATTTGGGATTGACACCCGGTTCGGAGTGGGAGTCTGTCAATGTTCTATTTTACGGAAAATGAACGTTATACCATGTCGGGACATAGGATGTTGGGGTGTTTAGAACATCATCACGGGCAATGTTGCAATTTTTTTGCATTTTAGACTGTCAAGACTTCGTGTCATGAGCTTAGGAAATGTGATTACATCTTATGATGTTTGCATTTGTTGCATTATCATTGGGAAATCTTGCATTCCTACACTATACATTTATAAACTCTATGAATTCACCCTCAACATATGTTGACGTTGTAAGCATGTTTTTTCAGGTATCAATAAGGCACGTGGTGCAGGGGATACCATTGGTGTTGTGGTTTTGATTGGGATGTCATTGGCATTAAATATTTTGTTGTATTATATTTTGTATTTGTTAGGGGTGAAATCTTTGTATTTTGAACAAGTAAAAAAAGTGAAGCTTCAGGCTTTTGTAAACAAACTTTGTTAAATCCAATGTATCAGTTTTAAACGGCTTTAATGGTCGTTCTTATATATATTTTGTGGTATTGATCTATGAAGTACACCCTATTATACAAATATTCGTGTGACCAATTTTGGGGTGTTATAGATGGTATCATAGCCAAGGTTATAGAGAAAGGTAAAATATTTTTGCTGGACTATAAACCGTTTTCATTCATTGCATTCTACAAAGGGTTTGCACGGACTTACATACATACACTACTTGTTGCATTAGTTGGTTAAGACTAGATGCATTTAGGATTGATATACATGTTATGGTATAAATGTATATGAATATAGGAGTCTTATATTAAATAATAATATAAGCTATTTTAGATTTTCAGATACATTCATGTCAGATTCTGATGGATTCACGGTTACATAACTGCTGTATCTAGCCATTTGAGGTTGTCAAAAAATCGGATCTCCGGGGGTCGGATGGACCACCCGTGATGCCAGAGGATCCATATGTATATGTGGTAGCTTCTTTTCAGTCCCCACCATCTCTTGATTATGTGCCGGGTCCTGGAGTACTACCTTCACCAGACTTTGTTCGAGCAGGTTTATCAGACTTATGCCACAGAGGGATGAAGGGTTACTCAGTGAGGGCAGCCCCTACTGTTTGCTCTCTACCTATGTCTTGATTGCCAGGTATGTTCTGAGGCAGATCCTTAGTCGATCCGGTGGAGGATGGTAATGGACCTCTACTGAGGATTGCGGATTATCTTGCGACGAAGGAGATGATGGTTGATGATGAGGATGGTCATTCGATAATGTCAGAGGATGATGTTATATTCGAGGGGGATGAGAAGAGGAAGGAGCACCAGCTGCTGTGAATCTTACAACTGTTGGCTTTACAACTATTGATCTGGCCCCATTCTGTAAGGAACTGAGCCATTTGAGATTGATAAGTCTGGGACCACACCACTACCAAATCTTGCATACCGGGTTTAATGTAGGATAATCGGATCCGAGAATAGCACCTACACCATTTTTGGTCTGATGCGGAGGTTGCCAGACTCGTGCTATACTACTCCACCACCATCCCACTTTCCCCATTGGTCATCACCTCCTCAGCTTCAATCTCACTACTACCTGATACTATCACCACTACCAGTATCACCACCCTTACATGTATCATCTCTACCACCTGCTAGTCCTATTCGTCAGTTGGGTTATCGAGCTGCGATGATTCGGCTGATAGTTGAGGCCTTATCTACTTCTTATTAACTACCATTACCACCACCCATCATACTCTCCCATACCAGATCAGATGACCATTATTGGGGACACCACAACTTTTTACCCATACACTACCAATTCTTCACCACCTTTACATCTACTCTTACTGGACCGTTTAGTGTAGAAAACTCGGGATTCCTACACCTCGGAGAGGTTAGGTATCCGCTCTATGTCTAGAATGAGGTAGGAGAGAGCTCGTCTTGCCCCACTTACTAAACTCTAGGAGGTTTTAGGGCGGATATGTTTTGTTGCTACCATGGACTGGGAGATATGCGGGTTCTAGGGAGATGTCGGTTATGGGATCTCCGATACTTGGGAATGGAGATGTTGTAGGACATGCAGGGGAACCAGCGACTGATGCCAAGAGTTTGGGTCAAGGAATGGACAGAGTTTACCATAGGGTTAGGCAAGACAGATAAAAAAGATATATACAAGGTTAGGATGATGAGTAGACTGAAGGCGCAGCTGATGGTGGTCGGTAAACATGTTTTTTAGGGCTACGCTTGCAATGCTGGTCTGTAGGTTTAGAGGCTGAGGACAGGATGTCTCTTAAGAGGCTTAGAGGTAAGATCCAATGGGTCTAGTGACCTTGCACGATCAGAGGTTATGGCATTACGTACTCAGGTGGTAGCACAACAGGCTAATAGTGAGTACAGAGTTAACGGAGCGGATAACATGAGACTGGTGGCGATAAAAGAGATGCTGCAAGCGGACCACATGAGACGGATAGTTTAGGGGCAGGCCTAAAATGCTAAAGTGGCTTTAGACCCAGATGCAGAGGTAAGAGTTTGAGAGGCAGCATGGACCAGCTAAAGGTCCTGCACAGCCAGATGCACCAGAGGAGGCTGGTAGCAGTTCCTAGATCATGTTATGGCTAGTTATTTTGTACAGCCTACTAAGTATTACGGGTAACTCCCGGCTAGTATGGCTTTAGGTTGTATATATTCTTTTATCTTGTAACCTAATCGTTGTGATCATTTTGTATCTGAACCAATCATGTATGTTTTCTAATTATATATGGAATGGTGGTATTATGTCATGTCTGTAATCTAATTTATTATGAATGCATGTCGATTTAGTTACACCATTGTTAACTTCAATTTAGTTGTATATTTCAGTGTGTGTTGTGATCTCTCTTTACTTATTGTGTATATGTCATGTCATGGTTATGATTTTACGAAATCTAACGAGTATTATATTTTCTTGTGATTGAAGAAAATGGCACCAAAAAGAGCCACTAGGTCAAACATATCCCTAGACACAACCAACACCACATTTGTCACTAATGCCCAGCTTCAGGCAATGATTAACCAAGGCATTACTGCCGCTTTGGCAGCACGTGATACTGATAGAAATACAAATGGCGATGATAGCCATATTTCAGGAGCGGGTGTTAGAAGGACAGAATGAACTGCCCGTAAATGTACTTACACTGACTTTCTCAAATGTCAACCATTAAACTTCAAAGGCATAGAAGGAGTTGCTGGTCTATCTCAATGGTTTGAAAGAATGGAGTCTGTTTTCCACATCAGTAATTGTACAATTGAGAAGCAAGTCAAGTTTGCTACTTGCACTCTCCATTCAGTTGCTTTAACATGGTGGAACACTCATGTCAAGACAGTTGGTCATGATGCCGCTTACGGTATGCCTTGGAAAACACTCATGAAAATGATGACTGACAAATACTGTCCTCGAAATGAAATCAAGAAACTAGAAATGGAGATTTGGGATCTGAAGGTGAAGGGTACTGACTTGACAAGTTATACCCAACGCTTTCAGGAATTGGCTTTGTTGTGCGGGAGGATGTTTCCCGAAGAATCTGATAAAATTGAAAAATATGTCGGTGGTCTTCCCGACATGATTCATGGGAGTGTAGTGGCGTCTAAACCAAAGACAATGCAAGATGCAGTTGAAATCGCAACCGAGCTAATGGATAAGAAAATCCACACTTTTGCTAAACGCCAGACAAAGAGTAAAAGGAAGTTTGAGGACACCTCAAGGAACACTCAGAACCACCACCACCACCACCACCAACAACAACAACAGAACAAGAGGCAAAACACTGGCAGGGCTTATACTGCAGGGACTGGTGAAAAGAAACAATATGGGGGATCTAAACCCCTATGCTCAAAATGCAACTATCACCATGACGGTCTATATGCTCCCAGATGCCACAAGTGCAAGACTGCAGGAGCACTGCAACCGCCAACAATGCTAACAATCAGTGGGGCACTAGGTCGGGTCAGAAGCCTACTTGCTATGAGTGTGGAGTTTAGGGACATTTTAAGAGGGAATGTCCAAAGCTAAAGAACAACAACAACCGTGGTAACCAAGTTGGAGGTGGCAATGCTCCAGCCAAAATGTATGCGGTAGGGCATGCAAGGACAAACCCAGACTCCAACATCATGACGGGTATGTTCCTTCTAAACAACCGCTATGCTTCTATCTTATTCGATACTGGTGTGGATAGGAGTTTTGTGTCTACTGCATTTAGCTCCAAATTGATATCACACCGACTGCATTAGATCACTATTATGACATTGAACTAGCTGACGGGATAATAATTGGGTTGAATACTATCCTTAGGGATTGTACATTAAACATCCTGAACCACCCATTCAACATAAACTTAATGCCCATAGAACTTGGTAGTTTCGATGCTATAATTGGTGTGGATTGGTTGGTAAAGTACCAAGCAATCATTGTGTGTGTCGAGAAGATCGTTCGTATTCCCTGAGGAAATGAAACTCTAATCGTTCACGGTGACGGAAGCAAGCGGGGAAACAAGGCTCATCTGCACAATATCTCATACACCAAAACATAAGAATACATGCTAAAAGGATGTCCAATCTTTTTGGCAAACGTTACTACAAAGGAGATAGAAGACAAGTTGGAGAAGAAGCGACTTGATGACGTATCGATAGTTCGAGGTTTTCTTGATGTATTCCCTAAGGACTTGTTGGGCCTTACTCCGACTCGACAAGTGGAATTTCAAATCGATCTGATACCTGGTGTTGCACCTGTAGCACGAGCACCTTATCAATTAGCGCCTTCTGAAATGAAAGAGTTGTTAGAGCAACTGAAAGAACTATCTGACAAGGGCTTTATAAGACCCAGTTCCTCACCTTGGGGAGCTCTGGTCTTGTTCGTCAAAAATTAGGATGGATCGTTTGGATTGTGCATCGACTATCGGGAACTGAACAAGCTGACAATGAAGAATCGTTATCCACTCCCAAGGATCGACGATTTGTTTGATCAACTACAAGGATCCAGTGTTTATTCTAAGATAGACTTGCGATCAGGTTATCACCAGCTTCGAGTACGAGAAGAGGATATTCCAAAAATGGCATTCAGAACTCGGTATGGTCATTACGAGTTCTAAGTTATGCCATTTGGCTTGACGAACACACCCGCGGTATTTATGGATCTCATGAACCGCGTGTGCTAGCCATTTTTGGATAAATTTGTGTCTGTCTTCATTGATGATATCCTTATCTACTCTAAGAACAAGAATGAGCATGAAGAACATCTTAAGGCAGTTTTAGAATTGCTTAAGAAAGAGAAGTTGCATGCTAAGTTCTCTAAATGTGAATTTTGGATTCCTAAGGTATAATTTCTCGGTCAGGTGATTGATAGTCAAGGCATTCACGTGGACCCCGCCAAAATCGAATCCATAAAGGACTGGGAATCCCCTAAGACGTCAACGAAGATTTGCCAATTCTTAGGTCTCGTTGGGTATTACCGAAGATTCATCGAAGGATTTTC
>BQNB010089777.1:11728-27322 GCA_026074375.1 Tanacetum coccineum
GGGTCGGCATACTGTAACGGGTTTCAAGGTTATGCAAACGGTATTATGTAAACTCATGACGAGTTTTAAAGACCATTGTATTACTCATGATGTTTTTAGAAATAAACGAGGCCATTGTGTCTCTCACAATGTCTTAGGAAAGTTTAGGGACCATTGTGTCACTCACAATGTCCTCGAAAAGTTTAGTATTTATATAGACAGCTTTTATATAAACATGTGGGGAAAATATACGTAAGGAAAACGTAACCACAGAGAAAAGATAAACGCGAGACAAACGTAAACTTATAGTAAAATAGGGCTCAAGGACAAAAATAAACGCAACGCAACATAAACGTAGGGAAAGATAAACGTAGGACAGAGATAAACCCATAACATAGCATGCTCAAGGTAAAATGGTATTCACATATACGCCATAGAAAAACCACGTATAAGACACTCGTAAATGCACGTAAGGATCACATACTGGTTATAGACCAGACCTAATATACTACCTAGTTCCCTATAACCTTGGCTATGAATACCAAACTATCACACCCACAACGGGGCCTGGGACGAATACAGTCCAAGGGCGTGACTGTCATGGATGATATCATGGCACAAAGTACAAAGAACGACCAACTAAGGGTACGTTTTAAAAAATAAACCATCATTGGCATTGATAGACATAAATTTAAGTCGTTACAATACTTATATGATTAAAAGGTCCAAAGCGGCAGTCGTAAATAAGATTTGAGAATTTGTCAATGAATGTTTAAACAAAAATGAAAGATCTTGAAAACCGGGGACCATGCAAGGGAGACACCATATAGCAAATCAAACACATCCTCTGCAAAGCACCTAGAAAAACATGCTAAAAACGTCACATAAAGTTGGTGAGTTTTAATAGTTTAAGTAAAATATTTACGAGGACTAAAAGGATTTAGTAATTTCTGTTTCATTCCCAGTATCATGAAAAGTATTCGGTAACTGATATCATTCAATAAAAGTAGTGTGAATCTCAACGTTTCCGAGTGTGTATGACTATTGTAACATATACAATATCACACAAAAATGTTTACGATATTACCCTAAGCTCATGACACTGAAGCCTTAACAAGTTGTGTAAATCCTAGTCTTTTAGATTCGTCTCAAATTGATGTTTTGCCAAAACACCCAAGTACTACCTCAAATGAAATACACCCACTGGCCAATGTACTCATCCAGAATTTCGGGTGGGGGTATCAACCCTAATAGATCTATTTACAGCATTCGTTCTTACGTGAAGTAATTAACGGTTCATGATAGTGTGTACTACATGGCAATAGGGGAACTTAGGTAACACGTAAATGTTTGAAGAACTTGTATCCATAGTAAAAGCAACCAACGTATTCGTAAAAGCATTAACATACTTTTATTCATAAGTAATACGAGTGTGAAATCATTTATGTAAACGAGCATATAACGAATTGAAATCTATAATGTAAATGAGTTTGTAAACGAGCATGTTTCTCACCTCAAAAATTATAAAGTATATGTAAAACAAATAAAAACGTGGGGCTATAAACTCACCTTTTGCAAATCAGTGAGTGATGGAATAATCAATGAGGGGGATGGCGAAATTGAACGACTCTAACCGCGACCTAATTAAAGGTACGCGCTTTAGGAACGAGAAATAAATAATGAAACATCGTATAAGACAATTATAAAAGAAGTAGACATCCATATGTGTTTGTGCTTTAGTTTATTTAGTAAAAACGTGTCATTTCAGAAGTATAGGGTTTATAGTTGCGTTAAGTTATGTTTTACGAAAAGTTTCCATTTTCGGAAAGTTGCTATTTTTAGAAAGTTTAAAGTTCTAAGTTTCGGGACGTTAATACCATCCCCTAATATCCGATGATTCCATGACATACTAGTGACACCTAAAACATCTACCTTTTACGTCTATCCCACATATATACGCTAACTTACTATTTTTAATAACGTTCGGCGATTCCGACTTATAGTCTCTATGCAACCTCTAATCCTTCGAAACAATATTCAAACGCTACCTTATTATTTCTAAAGTTTTCGGAACCTAAATCAACCCGCTTGAAAAGCGTTTTTATTTATAAAATTATATGTCCGAAAATAACTTGACGAAAACTAAGGTTTAACTCACTCATAAAGCATTTTTAGCACGACTTTCGCAACTTTGAAAGGGAAACGTCATTTTAGGCCATGTGTGTGTTTTACACTTTGGCCGAAACGGGCTCGAAAGGGGTCAAAATGGTCATTTTCGTTTCTGGTCTGATCGTTTTGCCGAAAAATGTTTCAAGTTTCATTTGAGCGTAACTCAGTCGTTTTAAGTCTGATTTTAGTGTTCGATATATGAAAAACTATCTATACGAAACGAGCTATCCGAAATCTACCTTCTCGGCTAACGAAAACATTTTTTATGTTGCCTAAAACCTAAAAACTAAATTTGGACAGCAACATGTTTTGTCGAAAATAATCCCAAAATCCATCAAATCTCCACAATAGTGCCTAATCTAATCCTAATCTCCGTTCACGACTAATCCAACAACAAATCCGCAATTATGTCTAACATAATCCCATCCCTATCATCATATCAACACACTAATTAACTCATCCTTTCCTTAATCAAAATTTATTTTAAAAGAAGGCATAAAATTTCATTATTTTAAACTTGGAGCCAAAGGGTGTTTGTGTGGAGCCAAAGAATACTTGGAGCCAAAGGGAAGGGGGACCAATTTGATCTTGACTTTTTGTATAGGAAGAATATCTAGATATTTAAGTGTATGCAAAAGTAAAAAGATTCTATTTGAATTAATTTAGAGTGTGTATGTGTGTGTTTCATGTAATTGGAGTAGGAGGGGGGAGGTTAATGAAATTATTGATGTTAAAACATAAAACGAATGATAATTAGGGTTTACATGCAAGGGTGACGGCTTTTCGGGTCTCCGTTTGACCTAAAATGCGAAAAACGCAAAATGTACGCGAAAAAACGTAGAAATCAAAAATGGAAGTATACATTGTGACAACCGTGATCAGACCAGGTTAGTTTAACCATCAGTGTTAGTTTAACTAGGTGTTATGTGATTTGAGTTGTGTGCAAGTTTATTTTGTGGCATTTAAGATTATGTGGTATGGTTTATGGGATGCATTTTATGTGTGAGATGTTTCAAATAAGGTATTTGGTCATTTCATTTCATTAAAAATGATGATCATGAGATTGAAGTTCGTTAGTCGTTATGATATTTATAATGTTTGGAATAATTAATGTGGCAAGTATCGTTAATTTCGATTCAAGGTTATTTAGTGAATTAGGATTCGATAATTTATTTATATAGTGAGTGATAATAATATATTGAGAAATAATAAGTGAAGTAAATATGTTATAGTTAGTGTTAATAAGTATTTTATTTAAAGGCCTCAAATAAGTAAATACAAGTGTAATTATACTTTAAATAAAATTAGGTTTTTGAATAAATACTTAATATAAATATTTAAAATATATATATCTATATATAATAGTTATATATAACTATATAAATATATATATATAATAATATAAAGAATTAAAAAAAAAATTAAAAAAAATATGAAAGGGTGTTTGGATCGGCTTGTAAAGAAAAGAAAGGGGGGAAAAGAGTCCAACTTTTTATGGAGACTAAATTGTATTTTTATAAAATCAAATAAGTATTTTTTTCTTTCTTTCTCCTCTCTTCTCTATGTCGACCAAGAGACCAAAACCCTAGCCTCTATTCTTTTTAAAGCTTCAAGAATCAAGGTTAGATCTTTTGTTTAAACCCTAAATTGGTTTAATATTTATACTCTTAATCACATAATTGTTTTAATCTTTGTTTTAATTATGTAACAATTGAATTGATAGAATAATTAGGGTTCATAAGTTTTCTGTAAATTAATGATATAAAACTATATGGGAGTGTTCGGGATTAGATTTAGGGCATGTAGGTGTAAACGGTTTAGGTTAGATAGCGGTAAATTGAATGTTAGGGTTTGGCAGAATTTTGAGTCGTGTTGATGGAATGATATCTCAATGATAAAAACGAGTTTTGGGTTGAATCTTGTGCCTAAATTGAAGTTCAGAGAGTCTAGTTTTTAAAAAGTCCGGCCCCGAAAGGTTTTGAGGTCGGAAAGTTAGTCAAATAATTTTTGCAAGAAAAGTTATCAAAACAGTAAATTCGGGGCAGATTTGGGTTTGATTTCGGGGAGTAAAACCCATACTTAAAATTTGAATTGAGGTTAGCCAAAAATCAGAGGTCATATTTTATGTGTCTATTAACTCCAGCTCAAAGCACAAGTCCTAATTCATTGTCTAAGTATATTTAGAAAAATCAAACTTTTTGGTGTGCGTTCAGTCCGAATTCAAGTACTTTGTGATGTTGAATTTTTATAAAATAGCTAGGCTCAATATTATTTTTTCTAAAAAATCACAGTAGTTCATAACCCATTGAGAAGGTAGAGAATGAAAGAGGAAAAGTCAAATTGATGATTTAGTATTTTATTTGTGGTCATAAAGTGACTACAAAATTCTGCCAAAAATCTGGAAAACAAGAATAAATGATTAAAGGTATAAAGTATAAGTGAGATATAAGAAGTATGGTAAAGTGTTTATAATCATAATATGAACTTAGTAGTATATCAGTTGATTGTTACATCGTCTTGGGCATTTAGCCTAATCGCGTGTAACATGGGTTTTGTTTGTGTTTAGTTGATTGCAAGGATTTTGTGAAGTAGTTGTGCATCAGGTGATTTTCATAGTCCCTCTTTTTACATTGTTTTTAAATTGGGATGAGAATGATGCAAATGGGATTGAAATGTTTTAATTGCTGTGATTATGTGTTTTAATTGAGTGTGGACATCGTATGACTATTATATGACTTTGTGATACATGTTGGTTGTGAATTGCTTGCATGTACTGTGTTTGGCATGTCAAGGGTTATGATTTACTTGCATGTACTGTGTTTGACGTGTCAAGGGTTGTGGTCTACTTGCATGTACTGTGTTTGGCATGTTAAGTGTTGTTAATTAGGATCGGATGAGTACGCCTACTCAGTATTGGATTGGATCGGAAGGGTACGCCTACCCAATATATGATTTTGTTGATTTGGTATGATGATTAGATTGCATGTTAGCATAAGTTAATGATAGTTCATATTTGTCCTACCTTGTTTTTATTAATCACAGTAATTGATTTAAAGTTTGAATTGTGTGTCGTAAACCTATGACTCTCACCAACATTATTGTTGACGTTTTAAGCATCATTTTCAGGTGAGCATCCTGAGGAAAGTGAAGTTAGGAAGAGTGGCTAGTGAGACCGTAGGCTTGCATGTGGAGTTTTCCCTAGTTTTCATTTCGTGTTTGTTTGAATTGATTCTATGATTGTTTTAGGATTTGGATTATTTCGTATGTCTTTGTATTGTAGTGACTCATTTACCTCAATACAAGACTCCGTTTTCTTGTGTTTGGTATTGTCATAACACTTTGTGTCCATTTTAGTTTTGTTTAATGCATTTAGTTTCTCTCTATTGTTGACACCATTGTGTTGTGATGATACCCATGACGTTACGCCTTGTGTTTTTGCCTTGGCGGGGTGTGACATACGTAACCTACATAACACTTTGAAATGATAAAATAATGCATATCATACGTAGACTAATCCAAGTCCGAAGTCGGAACGCATCTGGTGACGTTTTTTAGTTTTACGCGGGATAACTTCTCGATTTTAAGTCAAATTCAAACGTAACGTATAAAAGTCAAAATAATGAACGGAAACATTAAAATAATGACCTAAAATTTACGGGGTGTGACAATATTAAGCATAACGTTAAAACTTACTCGATACGAGAGATGAAATCACCATTGTTACACCCCCAAAATATGTCGCAAAAAATTATATATAACTTATGAGATAGGGAAAATATACGTATAAAAGGAGCAACATGTACTGTCACATAGGGAGAACATAGATATAATGATAAGGAACAAACGTAAGACTACAGTTAGAAAAGAAAAATGAAGGGCTCTAGAGACGCCAAAACGAATCAATAGCAATGGCACCACACAATCCCCCCCCCCCCCTACCCCCTCTCCCCCCCAACCCCCCCCCCCTCAGGGAAAGACCCTAAACGACACGCCCGGCATAAGATACAAACCATTCTAATCCAATTAGCTTAGGCTCAAGGCCCCCCCCATAAATGGTAACTAGAGTATACCGCCCATAGAAAAAAGCAGTATAATGCACATGTAATGATTGCTACGGATCTACCAACTGGATATTAGTACTAGACCTAACATGCCTAGTCCTGGCTTCTATAACCTTGGCTTCTGATATAACCAATCGCATCAACCACAATCGGGGCCTGAACGAACAAAACGTGTCCCCTGAGGGCGTGACTCATGCGATATGTCATGGCACAACAGTTATTATAAGTATACGACCACTAAAGGGGAACGTTTTAAATAAACATCATTGCATTGATTAACATCAACTTAAGTCGTTACAATACTTATATGATTTAAACGCGTCAATGCGGAAGCTGTAAATGAAGATTTGAAATTCTGTCAAGATGTTTAAACAATAAATAAAGATCCTGTTGGAAAAACTGGGCCTTTTGCAGAGAGACCAGACCTCATGTTAGCAATCAAATACACATTATCCACTGGCTAAGTATCGTGAGAAAACATGCTTAAAAATCGTCAAATATAAGTTGTGAGTTCAATAGGTTTTAAAGTAACAATATTTACTGAGGACTCTAAAACGGATTAGTATTTCTGTTTTCTTTCCCAAGTCATCAATGAAAGTAGTTGGTACACTGATATCGTTCAATAAATAGTCAGTGTCGAATCCTCAACGTTTCCGAGTGTGTGTGACTATCTGTTAACAGCCACTACTGATATCACACAATTATTGTTTACGATTATTACCCTTCAAGCCTCATGACATCGAAAGCTTAACACAGTTGTGCAAATCCTAAGTCTTTTCAGATTCGTCTCAAATCGATGTTTTTCCAATAAACACCCAATGTACCATTCCTCAAATGTAATGCACCCCACTCGGGGCCATGTAATCTCATCCTAAGATTGTCGTGCCGTAGGGGTTTTAATACCCTTAACTTAGATCTTATTACAGCATTCGTTTGCTTTACGCGAAGTAATTAACGGTTCGTGATATTATGTACTACACGACAATAGTGGGAACTTAGGCGAATACATAAATGTTTGAAGAACTTGTCATCCATTAGAAAAGCAACCAACTATATTCGTACCAACGTATTCGTAAAAAGCTTTAACCGTACTTTTATTCATAAGTAATAGAGTATGAAATCATTCATGGTAAAAGAGTTTGTTAATGAAATATAACGAGTTAAAATCGATAATGTAAATGGAGTTTGTCATACGAGCATGTTCTCTAACCCAAAGCTTCATAAAGTATATGTAAAACAAGTAAATAACGTAGGGTAATAAACTCACCTTTTAAGCAAAATCAGTGAGGATGGAATAATCATCGGAGAGTGTGCGAAATCATCGAACGACTCTAACCGCGCCTAAATTAAGATAGGACGCGCATAGGAATCGAGAAATAATAACGAAAAGTACATACCAACGACGCTTTATAAAAAGAAATAGTACATCCGTATGTGCTTATGTGTCTTTAGTTTATTAGTAAAAACGTGTCATTTGGAAGCTATAGGGTTTATAGCTTGCGTTAAGTTTTGTTTTTCGAAAGTTTACCCATTTTCTGAAAAGTACTATTATTTAGCAAAGTTTTATTTTTGGAAAGTTCTAAGTTTCAGGACTGTAATATCCGATCCACCTAATAATTCGATGATTCATTTACCCTTGACTTACTAGTGACACGAAAACATCTACTTTACGTAATATCCCAACACTATCATCATGCCTAAAACATTACTATTTTTAATAATAGTTCGGCGATTCTCTGGACTTCATAGTCTATATGAACCTCTAATCCATTCGAATATATTCAAACGCTACGTCTTTTTATTTCCTAAGTTTTCGACACCTAATCAACCCGCTTGAAAAGCCGATTTTATTATAAATTTATATGTCCAGAAAAATAACTGACGAAAAAACTAAGGTTCAAATCTCACTCTATCCTATCAGCATTTTTTAGGCACCCGACTTTCTTGCGGACTTTGGAAAATGGGAAACGCTATTTTTAGGCCAATGTCGTGTGTTTTACAACTTTGGCCGAAACGGGCTACGAAAAAAGGACGTCAAAAATGGTCATTTTCAGTTTCTGGTCTGATCGTACTCTAAATCGTTTATCGCGCGAAAAAGGTTTCAAAGTTTTATTGAGCGTAACTCTAGTCGTTTTAAGTCGTGATTTTAGTGTTCTGATATGTATGAAAAACTATCTATACGGAAACGAGTCTGATTTCAGAAATCTATCCTATTCTCGGTCTAATAGAAAAACATGAGTGATTTATAGTTGCCTAAGAAAACCTGTATAAAAAACTAAATGAATTGGACAGCAAAACATGCTTGTGTGCTAAAAAATAATCCCAATCACTCAAAATACATACAGCAACAATAGTGCTCTAGATCTATATCCTACTGATTCTATCCGTTCACTCGACTATAATCAACAGAATCAGAGGTCCGCACTTATGTATGTTATAAACATATGTCTAGTACCCATAAACATCATATTCAACACTCATCTAATTTAACTACATTCTTTCCTTAATCAAAAAAATTTAATGTATATAGATAAGATGGACATAACAATTTTCATTTTTTCGAATATACATCTTATGTTCCTCTCATTTATTGAGTAAAGATTCAACACAAACCACAATAGCATTTGAAACTATGAGCATAAGACAATAAAGAAATCAAAAGGGGGTTTCAAAGAAAGAGCTTACAAATGATGAAGAATAAGATGAACACTAGATCTAATAAACATACACCAAGATCTTGCAAACCTCAAAACATTTTTTGAACCTAAAAAACTATGATCTCGGAAATAAACCCTTGATAATTGATGAACAATTATTGGCAAAACCTTTAGAAACCCTTAAAATATGTCAACTCTATAGTACATGGATCTTGAAGGCAAATCAAAGAAATGGAAACCTCCAATTGGTGTTGCTGTTGGCAGTGCGCTAAAAGAGATGGGAAGCAGAGGACTTTGTGTGTTTTTTTGTAAGCTTGGAAGATGGGAGTAACCCAAGTGTGAATAAGGATATTGTATTTATAGGATAAAGGTCTCAGTGGTTTTATTGGTGCAGTTAGTTGTACTAGAATCAATGTGATGTGTTTGGATTCAGCTAGAAAAAAATAAAACACCAAAAGAAAAGGAGAAAGATAAGAGAGTTTTATTGTGTGTTTTTAGTGATGAAGAAAAAATGCAGACTGTGAATCGAATGAGAAGGGAATATATCTAGATGATAAACTTGCGAGCCAAAGCTGGTGTTGTGTGGAGCTAAAGAATACTTGGAGCCAAAGGGAAGGGGGACCAATTTGATCTTGGCTTTTTGTATAGGAAGAATATCTAGATATTTAAGTGTATGCAAAAGTGAAAAGATTCTATTTGAATTAATTTAGAGTGTGTATGTGTGTGTTTTCCTTTGTAATTGGAGTAGGAGGGGGGAGGTTAATGAAATTATTGATGTTAAAACATAAAACGGATGATAATTAGGGTTTACATGCAAGGGTGATGGCTTTCTTGGGTCTCCGTTGATCCTAAAAATGGAAAAACTAGACAAAATGTACTCGAAAAACGTGTGAAATCAAATTAAAATGGCAGTGTTCGTTGTGACAACGTGATCAGACCAGGTTAGTTTAAACAATCGTGTTAGTCTAAACTAGGTGTTATTGTGATTTGAGTTGTGTGCATAGTGTTTATTTTGTGAGTCCTTTGAGATTACTGTGGTATGGGTTTATGGGATGCTTTTTATGTGTGAGATGTTTCAAATAAAGGAATTAGGTGTCATTTCATTTCACATTAAAATCTGATGTTAATGAATTGAGTTTCGGTATGGTACGTTATGCTTATTATATGTTTGGAATAATTTAAGTAGCAAGTATCGTAATTTCGATTTACAAGGTTATTTAGTGAATTAGGATTCGATAAATTTATTTTAATAGTGAGTGATATAATTATATTGAGAAATAATAAGTGAAGTAAAATATGTTTATTGTTAGTGTTAATACGTATTTTTATTTAAAGGGCCTCAAAAAAGTAAATTAATCAAGTGTAATGTATATGTACTCTGTTTAAATATATATAAATTAGGTTTATTGAATATATGTAGAGATAATATTAATATTAGAAATATATATAATACCACACATAATATAGTATATAGTCATATATATATAAAATTTCTCTTTGTTTTTTTTTAAAAAAAAAATAATATAATATGAATAATTAATATTAAGATTATATATATATATAGTTAGTATTAAATTATATATATAAGAATATATTACAGTAAGTTTAGTATAATTATAAACTGTATATTGTAAAAAATAATAAAAAACAATATGTGAAAAGGGAGTGTGTGTGTTTCTTAAAAATATACAATTATTATATAAAATTAAAAAAAAAAAATATGATTTGGTAGTAGAGAAAAGAAGTAAAGGGAGGGAGAAAAAAAGGAGATCCATAACTAATTATTATGGAGACACGAAAAATTGATATGTTTTAGTAAAATCAAATTATCAGTATTTATTTTTATTACTTTCTTTCATCACATCTACATACTCGTGGTCGAACCAAAGATGACCAAAACCCTTAGTACCTCTCTCTATTACTATGTAATTTAAGTGCTTTCAAGATAAACAAAGGTTAGAAGTCTATATTTGTTTTAAAGAGAACCGTCTAAATTGGTTTAATTTTTAATACTTCTTAATCACACAAAATTGTATATAAATCTTTGATTTATATTATGGTAATCAATTGAATTGAGTATGAATAATTAAGGAGGTTCATAAGTAATATCTCTGATAAATTAATGATATAAAACCTATAATAGGAAGAGGTAGTTATCGGAGATTAGATTTAGGTAGATAGGAGGATGTAAACAGAGTTTAGGTTAGATTAAGTCTCGAGTGAAATTAATGGAATGGATTAGGAGTTTGGCAGAATATAATGTTAGAAAGTCGTAGTTAGATGGAATGATAATTCTCAATGTTAAAAAACGAGTGTTTTGGAGTAAGGAATCTTGTGCCTATAAATTGAAGATTCAAGAGAGTCTAGTTTTTAAAAAGTAACCGGCCTTCTCTCGATAAGGTAGTATGAGTCGGCAAAGATTAGTCAAATGTTAATTTTTGACAAGATAAAAGTTGTCATAAACATGGTAAATTTCTGGGGATAAGTATTGAGGAGTTCTGATTTCTAGGTGGAGTAAAAACACTCCGTCTATCATTTAATAATTAGAATTGAGGGTCTAACCACAAAAGATCATTGTAAAGGTACATTATGTTTAATAGTGTGTCGTTATTCGTAACACTATCCAACGTCATGAGAGACAACAAAAGATATCACACTATTAACATTTGCCATTATATAAGTATATGTTGATAAGGAAAAGAAATTGTGTCAATAACTTTATATGGTTGTGACGTTACAGATCACTAAATTCAAATGATACTAAATATGTGAGAGTTGAATATTTTATATAAATAGTTAGGCATCAAGTATTGGATATTTGTTTCATAAAACAATGTACACAGTAGTCATTAGCATCTCAATGAGATTAAGGTAGAATAATGAAAAGAAAGAGAAAAGATCAATATGAGAATGTTTATAGTTAAAATTATATTATATATTGTGGTCTCAAAAAGTAGACTACACAAAATTCTGACAGACAAAAATGTGGAAACAAGAGGTAATGATTAAAGGTATTTAAAAGTATAAGTGAGATATAAGGAAGTATTGGTATAGTGTTTATAATCATTTATGAAACTTAGTAGTCTATCAGTTGAGTGTTACACATCGTCTTGGGAATTTAGGCTTATCGGAGTGTTAACATGGGTTTTTGTTTGTGTTTAGTTGATTTGCAAGGATTTTGTGGAAGTAGTTGTGCATTCAGGTGATTTTCATTGGTCCCTCTTTTACTTTGTTTTTTAAATTGGGATGAGAAATTTAGCAAATGGTTTGAAATGTTTTTAAATTGCTGGTGGGGATTTATAGAATTGTTAGTAATGAGATAAGATGGGCTTCTAGTTATATGACATATTAATTATAGATGTGTGTGTGATTACATGTTGGTTGATGAGATTAACTTAGCATAGTAACTCTGTAAGTTTGGCTCTATGTACAAGTGATGTGATTACTTGCACATTTGTACTGAATGATTGTGGCTTGGTCAGTGATTAGTGATTACTACTTGATGTAACATGTGTTATGAGCTGTCAAAGTGATTAGTTGTATATTTAGGATCGGATGAGTATACGCGCAACTGACTAGCAGTATTGTTGATTGAGATCAGAGGATAGGGTACGCTACCAATATATGATTTTGTTGATTTGGTATGATGATTAGATTGCATGTTAGCATAAGTTAATGATAGTTCATATTTGTCCTACCTTGTTTTTATTAATCACAGTAATTGATTTAAAGTTTGAATTGTGTGTCGTAAACCTATGACTCTCACCAACATTATTGTTGACGTTTTAAGCATCATTTTCAGGTGAGCATCATGAGGAAAGTGAAGTTAGGAAGATTGGCTAGTGAGACCGTAGGCTTGCATGCGGAGTTTCCCTAGTTTTCATTTCGTGTTTGTTTGAATTGATTCTATGATTGTTTTAGACTGTTTCGATTTAATATTATTTAGTGACATTTGTATTGGAGTGACTCATTTACCTCAATACATGTAGTGATGACTACGTAAGTTTATTCTTGATGATTTTATGGTATTGTACAAGAGAACACTTTGTGTCACTTATGTGTTTGTTTAATCTGCATTTTAGTTTCGCTCTTTGTTGACACCAGATTGTGGTTTTTATGATGATACTCATGGATTACGCTTGTGTTTTTGCCTTGGCGGGGTTCTCAATTGACATACTTATCCTATGTAACACTTTGAAATGATTAATAATAATGCATACCATTCGTAGACTAATCCAAGTGTTGAGAATCGGAACGCATCTATGTAGTGAGTATGTTTTTAGAGTTATTAACGCGGGATAACTTTCTCGAGTTTTAAATGTATCTCGCAAATTCAAAACGTAACGAGAATAAAAGTATCAAATAATGAATCTCGGAAACATTAAAATAAGACCTAGAAATTTTAAGGGGTGTTGTAAACTAGATGCTGTAGAAGATTAATCGATGAAAAACTCTACCCCTCAATACGAGTAACGATCGGACAAAATCATCCATTGTTTGCCATCACCTTAAATATGTCGCAGCAGGAGAGGTATATTTGGGACGCGTTATTCATAATACTCATAAGCACAAGATTACAAGAGAATGAACCTTTATATATGAGTTATCGATCTATATAAGGTATTCCTCGTATGATACATTATAGAAATAAGTAAAGATTTTATTATTTCAAGTCGGTTCTATGTGCTAGTGTTTGCATCACTAGAATTTCAATAGTTTCTCTGAAATAAAAACACAACGAGGACAGTGTAGATAAGGAGATATATACTCATGTGTGTCAATAATGATTCTATGATGATATGTGAGGATACTCCATGATCACTTACAATTTACTGTGTCATGCATAACGAGTAAGCACCTAGATAGAAATGTAACATGTGTTAACATGTCATCTTAAAAAGTTGAGTAGAGATTCATGCACAGAGGATCTACGTAAGTGACTAGATGGGTAGGATGATAAGGTTGATTATATATAATTTATTTAGGACATGGTATTTCTATATATCCTAGAAAGAGAGTAATTACGATGTTGTCAACTAGTTATCATGATGTGTTAACGAAGCTAATTCATAGTTTCTAATACAACGAGGACGGTTTAATAAGAGAAAATCCATGAAAATGATCTTGATGTATGATGACTCCAATGCACTCCAATTACATCATAACGGTTAAGCACCTGAGAAATACATGCTTAAAATGTCAACATAAAGTTGGTGAGCTCATAGGTTTACGTAAGTAATAAGGTAGGATTGAAAGGTTTAAATTAATTATTGCATGGTATACAATATCCAGAAAAGTAATTACGATTGCACTAAGCTCATGACTACGAAGCTACAACAAAGTATGTATGCAAATTTATGCAAAGAAAGTACCCGTGTAGATGTTCAACCCGCAACATCTAAAGTCCGACATAGTATACGTTCGTTGGCCTTGTTGGCACCAATCCTAGACAGGGATCTCATTCCCAATAGATCTATTTATAACACTCGCGCTTACACAAGGTAATTAACGGTTCATGATAGTGGGCATAGTGGGTTATCGCTACTTAGGCTAATCCGTAATCATTTAGAAAGAAAGTAAAGTACTTGCGTCCATAAGTAAAAACAAGTAATGTATCTCACCCCAAGATTTATAAAATAATAGTAAACTAGTAAAGCAGGGCAATAAACTCACCTCGAGTAAAGTATTGATTTTTAGGTAAATCAACAAAGTAAATCGTCACAAAAGTTCCAGCAAGCAACCTATTTAATTTATAGGTCAATTTAGAATAATGCAAGCAAAAATAAAATGATGCACTTTTATTATCGTTATATCACCATCTAATATTTTGTGTTTAGTCAAAACAATGTTTACGTCAAGTTCGCCATTTAATATAAGTAAGTATATACTTTTGTAATATTTTCTAATAGCCAAAAATAAATTAAAGTCTAAATAGTTTGCAAAATAATATTTATAAAGTTTACGACGCATATAAGTATTATATAAGTGTTACTACTTTATTTTCTAAAGTTTTTATAGTCCAAACGGGTCTGAAAACTCTCGAAAACACCAAATTATAGTCCTAACATCAACATTTTTATATGTAAACATGTGCTGAAAAGAGTATGTTTTTGCTTAGTGAAAATGAGATGGATCTTATGGCATAAAGGAGGTTATTAGATAAGGAGTTTATGAGGGTTAGTGGGTGGTTTAGAGGGGGAATTGGACGTGCGGAGGGGGTTGTTTAAGAGGGAAAATTTATTTTATTTTTAATTTTTTGAATATTATATATGATTTTATTTATTTGTTTACGTATAGAAAGATGGTATGGTTTACATGCATGCATAAAAGTTCTTAAGGCCAAAACGTAAGCGCTTTACGTAAAACATAGAAATAAAATATGAAATATTATAAATTATCTTCGTAATAATTATATAACACATAATTAACGTAAACTTATGTTTGTTTAATGCTGGTTCACGTTAAATGTTGATTTTCGATTTACGTGATTTAACTTAACGGTTATAATTAAAAGTAAACACGTAAAGTTCAATGTAAATAGTTTTAAGTTTATTGGCGTAAAATGACCTAAAAATGTAGATTGTCACAGTATCCTCGTGTTAAAAGAATTCCGTCCCAAAATTCAGTTTGAGTTGCCCTCCAGAGGGGTGTTGGTGAAGAGGTGCGGGTTAAAACTTATTGTTGTGACTAAAATTCGACTCTTAGTGGATTTCTTTACTTTCGGCTTA
>BQNB010089778.1:0-12530 GCA_026074375.1 Tanacetum coccineum
GCAATTTGAAGAGATATTATAAATATTAAGGTTAAACTGATCTTAGATGCTGCACAAATTTGGCTGTGACTGATAACCCATTTTGATCAAGGTTAACGACTATATAAATGCACAAATTGTTTCATTTTGATTCTTAACAGCTTAAGAACTTTCTTTGTCTTTTAAAGGAAAAATATAATTAAAATGAATTTTACTTTCCAAAATTTGGAATTGGACAAAGCTTGGTGCTTTAAGCAGTATTTCTTTGTCCCATGAATTCTCTAATTAATAAGAAGATTTTTAAAATATTAAAGAAATGTCATCAAGGAAGCTATGTTGCTTATGATGCTTATATTGGTTTTGCTTAATGTGCCTTTGCATTGCTGTGTCAAAATATGGAAGGAAAAGTAGTAATTGTAATCTTCTCTAATGTAGAAACCGTTTATGGAGTGCTTGGTTCTGTGTATACCGCAAATTTTTTGTTGAATAATGAATAAAACTTTCATGAATTGAGCTATGAATATGTATTCATAATGGTATTTTTTGTTGTTTGTAATAAAGAGGAACTTCGCAGTAAATGTAAAACGGCTAATAAGAAAGCCACTTTGGTGCTATGGCGGTAGTTTTTGCAAAAGTGTTTTGATATATTCTAATATAAAACGTTCTAATTGACGCTTGATCATAAGTCCAACCTAGCCAGCCCCGATTCGTTACCCAACATACCCACCTTCCAATATTTAGCTGCGCTTATGAGCACTTGCATTTTGTGTTGTGTGCAGGTACCAAATACAAAAGGATGGATGACCTGACCAGTGCGAAATTAATTATGAGGTTGCTAAAGGTTAAAAGTATCTTCATCCTTCATGTCTTTTCTTCTTGGTGGAGCAAAAAAGATATAATCTTTTACTACGTATAATAATTTACCATCTAATTATCAATTATAACAACTAAATATGAAAATGATGCTATAGTCTTCTTTTTATAAAAATTAAGGCTCTATAATAAAAGTGTCCGTGTGACTTTTTGTAAGTGTGAATATGAAAATGATTTTGCTAATAAACTATCACACGCTTTGAACGCAGCAGTAAATAAATGACTAGACCACTCTGCATTAGCAACATTGCAGACTAGCATGTTCTGATAAAACAAGAGATAATTACTTATAGGGGTGTTCGAGATTGCTTACAGTGGGTGTCGCCTTAGTTTCTATACGCTATTTTCTTCTCTACTTATATGTATTTGTGGTGACAATCTAAAATACTCTGTTGTGTATTGAGCAGATTTGTAGCCATGCACAGAAGTGCTTTCTGAAAGTCCAGAAAAGTGGAACGAATAAGCCTGTCTCACCACCTCGGCGAAAGAGAAAAGCGGCCCATCCATACCCTCTCAAAGCCAAAAACTATTCTAACCATTACTAATAGTACTTAAAATTTATGTGCATTTCATGAAAATTTAAACTGGATCAAACAAACCCTGCTTATATCTTTTTTTTGAACGACACCCTGCTTACATATCTTACTTTATACCCATTGGTAGTTGTGACAGTGAAAACAAACAGAAAGGAGCAATTCAATAGGATAAGGGAGTAAAGCTGAGAGGAAAACGAAAATGTAAGTAACCTATAAATATTATTACTTTATAGTTATTCAAGTAGTTTTGCGTAGATATTTGCACATGTAATGTGTTGTATGATCTGCTCCTTATAGTATCCGGACTATCCAGAAGCTCCAAAACGACTAAATACGAGGAGGAATATGAAAAGGCTCCCGACAATTCTGTAAAAAGGTATGTTTTATTTATTTTTAGAAGTAGACATAGAGTAGAAAGATTTTGCTTAGACATTAACTGATATATAACCCTTTGAGTCTAAATTATGCATGTATGTGAGCAGAATGATGTAACTATGGTTTGAGAAAGATCACCTTTAGTAAACGTACTAAGTAATGCACAAAAGTCTAACAAAAAGTCAAGTTGACGTGTGTTGAACTTTATCTTTTGCTACCGTAAGCAAATTAAGTTGTTTTACAATGTGTTTTTGGCTCATTTTGTTTTAAAGGCAAGGTGCTTTTTGGCTCACATGAAAGGTAACAGTCGAGAATAAAAACATCGCGACCTTTTGTTTTATCCTAATGTATAGTAATTTTTTGTATAGCCACATCTACATGAATTGCATCCACTTAGGTTTGCTTTAACTTAAAGAAGAATAAAGAGTATACGATTATGCTACAAAACTGATCTTTCCTGTTTTAAAGAGGCAAAATTGAGTCACAATGTAAGTTTAAGAGTTCGGTATACCTCATATCATACAACTAACGAAAAAAGGCCAAAATCAAACTTTCCACTGTCTATGATTCAGTTTCATTCGTAGTAAACGGAATAGTCATCTTCATAGGAGGAAAACTTCACATGTTTATTTGTTTATGAACAATACCTTTTAGCTTGCGAGTGGGCATATTCCAATAGTTCTGTTATTGCGTATTTGACAACACTAGAATAACCTGTGGCAAAACATGTACGACTAAAAGACTTATAATTTCTTATCTGATACATAAATATAAACGCCTATCCAAACACCTCCTGATAGATTTTTACTATTTTATGAATGTGTTTTTGTAAGAAATGAACTAAAGATGGGGAAACTAAAGATTCTTGGCCAATGCACCAGGATCGTGTGAACGGATAAGGGCACATGGTTGTAAAACTTCTTTACTGTGCTCATTAATTAAACTTTCGTATAAACAAGCTTCCGGTAAATGAAAGTCAAAAAAATTAACATATGAATTTCCAGAAGTAGGTGATTTTTCCAACTACTTGGAAACGTTCATAAGCTGTGTAATTTGTAATGTATATATCTATGACTTGAGAAGTCTGCTCAAGTCGAGAGTACATGGGTCATGCTCTTGAGTTGAACTCTGAAACTCGCGCCCCGCAGCGAAGCGCGGGTTTAAAACCTTGTTTGAATGAAAATGCAAACTGTTTGATTAAATTGAGACTTAGAGAAAAGCTCCTTTGAGTAAACTAAATTTTGAGATTGAAAGAATTACAAACGTTGGACTAGCAAAAGAAACATATAAAATTTGACTAAGAATTAAATTTATTTAAAAAGACATAAAATTAATGAAGAATTTGTACATACGTCTGATCCTTAAGTAAAACATTACATGACATTTAAATTCATTACTAAGTATAATAAAATAACTACATGAAAGATTGAAAGTTACATAATGGCGTTGTTGTGTTGACGTAAATTGAGCAACTGAAAAATATTTAAAGAAAAATAAGAGAACAACATTGATTAGAATATAATAACTACAAAATGATTTGTAAACAAAACTTAAAAGTTAAAACCAATTGAATTGATTAAAACATAGGAATTTGTGTGGATGAACAACGAGAAATATCCAACGTTTTATTGCAGCTTCTTCCCATCGACCACCTAGAATCTCTTTCGCCTCGCCGCGATGCCGCCGATCTCTTTGTTGCCGCCATTCATGGTGCGCGGCGTTGGTGTTCAGTTGGTGACGTGGGGAGATTATGTGGTCGTTTGCTTTGATTTGTTGGGAATTTTTTTATTTCCAGAGGTTAGCTTAATTTAAATGAACTTAATGCTTACTTGGTCTTATCAAGATTTAGATATAGGCGTGTGAGGATGGTGATTTGATAACGGCCCACTTATTGCTGGCTGTTTTTGGGCTTAATAAACTCCAACTAAAGCAGGTACTTTTCCTAAAAATTATATATTTTGGAGTTACGAATGTTGTTGCAATTGGTATTGTAGGGTATTTAGCACCGACTACTTTTGTTGGTTGTTTTTTGGGGTTTAATAAGCTTTGATAATTGGTGTTGTTGGGTATTTGTTAATTGCTACTTTTGCTGCCTCTTTTAATTTATGAGCTTATTATAACTTGAAGTGAAAAATGCTCTCATAACCTGAGAAGTAAGTATTAGAAAACAGCTTATGGTATATAATCCGATTCAAATAAGCTCATAAGCCGCAAAATAGGCAGAAAGAAAGTAACACGCGTTGTGGTTATAAGCTGTGTATAAGCTGTTGATTGAGATTTGGGTTAGTGATTTGTGATGAGTCATTAGAGTGATTACTGCATTTGAAGCCAAGTATATTATAGGAAGTCGTGTGTTTTGGTAATCACAAAGAGCGTCTGCTCTTTATTTAAATATATTAAGCTGTTATTGACGTTGTTGTTGTCGTTTCTGCTTATAATGATTACTTGCATTGTCCCTATGAAATGTCCACATGCTGCGATAACACCTACATTGTGTGAGGATGGTGATTATAGTTTGGTTTTGTGTTACGTAGACTAGAAGGCAGGCGATGAGTGATGAGTTTGCATACTTACGGGTGTGTATCTCACCAAGTCTTGAATCTTGGCTAGGCAGCCACACCAAGAGTGAGTTTGCAGCCATGAAGGGTGCTTGGTACCATTATCGTATACGTAAATCTAAGCCTCATTTAGTACTATTACATCCTAATAGTTGTTTAAAACAACGCTTATGCTTTTTGAGAGCATACTTTATTGACATCCGCAACTTGGCGAGGCAACCGTACCCGTATTGTGGTTGCAGCCATTGTGTTTGTTTGGTATTGCTTTCGTATTTGCAGAACTTCGCCTCATTTTGACTATTTATGTACATTTAAGTTTATCTGTGCCATTTTGTTTTACTTGGAAGCTTATGTTACAGGTGATGATGATCTTCTACTGTTGTGTTTTTGTGAGCCACGGTTTACGGACACCTGTATTTTGGCGGGGCAGCCACAGCTACACTGTGGTTGCAGCCATAGACAGTGTTTTGTGTGGTTCCTACATCAGTAGATCTGAGCCTCAGAAATCAATAAGTATTATACAAATAAAAAAACCTCGATCAAAGTGCTATAGTACTGTTCATTTGGGTAGTTTGAAGAAATTTAGTTTTTTGCCTAAAATGAACACTAACTCCTTTAACTGAGAGGGTGGGAGAGTCGTGTAAGTCCAGTTGGTTTAACATTATCAAGAGTAGTTTACTCAGGGGAAAGTGAAGTCCCAAAGCGGACTGCCTTTTGTTGTAATAGTATAACAGTATAATTTGAAAACCCGTGGGTTGGCAAGACAATTGTATCGGTATCGTGGTCGCAGCCGTGACGTGTCTTTGGTATTGCTTTCGTATTTGGTTGTTGAACCATCGGGATTTCTAGCACCAAATCTCATTCTTACATCATTAATTATCATCAATGTTTCAGGATATTTGTGATTATTCTATATCTGCAATTTGTTGCAATTAGTATGAAAAAAAAAATTATGGTTTCCTTTGTCAAATTTATGTTTTTTACGAGATTCTGAGATGGGTTTTTGTTGACATGCTATCTCAGCTATGACGGAGGGTAGAGTACAACAAACCCAACTGCAGCTTTGGCGGAAGTAATTGGATTGGCCGAGAAGGGTGAGAATAAGAATCATTCTCGGATCTATGTTCCAGGTATGTGCAGTGTTTTTTAATTATGTACGCATGTAACAGGGAGAGATAATAATACAAAGATAAGTTTTACGTTTGTTTTGGTACGGACAGATTATTGCTTAGCCATTAAATGTCATTTTAGGCAATTGAACATGTTTGCTTAGGCTTTTTCTTATATGTTACAAATGATCAGGTCTGTAATATACTAAGGGATGATACACACCGCTCTTTATGATGCTATATTAAATTGAAAAACATAAAAGCTTAAGTATTTGTTATGTTCTCCTACTTCTTCCTAGAGTCGAGACCTTACTGTAATCGTAAAAAAAGGCGTGAAAATGGCACCTCTTCATATAAAATTAGAATGAAAGTAATAGGTTTTTTAGGAATAAGCTGAATTGTAAATTTCAGTTTATATAAATGAACAGGAACACATATCTTCCGCTTTTGGTTTTTATGTTTTGATTGATAAATGGAATTCAATTTATGTTTATGGTCGCTGAAAATAACCGTGCTTTGCTTTCTTGGTAGGCTTTGGTTTTGCTCCAGGTGGATATGACTGAAGTGCGGATTGAATGCACAGTGAAGCATACAGGTTCTCTTAATAAAAGTTAAAGGATTAAGAGAGACCTCATTTGTTGCACATTTTGCAAGTTTGTAAATGATTTGCATAACAAAGACCGCCGGAACGAAGACGAAAAACCCCGCGATCCGCAGTGGAGCGCAGGTTGAAAATCTAGCTTTTATACAAAAGGCAGCAGCATTTGCCTTTAATGCTGCCATAAATGAGTTCCATGCACCAACCGGGTCGACGAGTCGGTCTTTTGCTCATGTCATAAGGGTCAAAGCTGTGATAGTTGAGTTATACTACGGTCATTTTCAAGACTCACGTATTCACTTTGGCAGCGTTGAGGATGGTTGCAGCGGCCAAGAATGGAAAGAGGGGTACACACAGAACCAGGAACATGTCTGTTCACAGCTGCAATACCCAATTTCACGTCAAAGATAAAAATCCATTTGGAAGTGAATCCGCAGATGTGGCCGAATGAGTTTGAGATAAAAGTTCGAGAATTTATCAAGCTTCTTAAAAAGAAATTTTTATGACTCTTGCTTCAGCTTTGTTTTTAGATTTATTTGGTTTATTTTTTGCATAGCGTCCGTACTTGGTGGTTTTAGTCGTGTTTATCTCACATTGATCCAAGGTATAAAAAAACCACATAATATTTCCAACTAACTCTAACAGCAGCGATAAGGTCTTAACACTTTCCATTTTTACAGGAACATCAACTCCGGCAACGCCAGTCCAACTCACTACAGGTAACAAAACCTTTCCATACCCTCCATCCTCAACTACTAGCTTCCACAAAACTACTAACACAACAATATTCGTAAGACACAGAAACAGGAGACTTACGACAGGCTATAATTGCTACACCAATCCCAGTGACACCGAAAATAACTAAACCGTATCTTCAACCAACAAGTAACCAACAACCTTAGACTCAAACTTCAAAAAAAAATCAAATTTTAAAAATTGAAATGCTGTATTGATTCCCAATATTGCAGGACAACAAAGAGCAGAAGACACCAGAAAAACTCCAGCTGAAGGGTATCAAGCCACTAAAGAGGACATTATCCCCGACGAATCAAAGGAAGAAAAAGAAAAACAGGAAAAGGAGTAAGTAATGTAATGGGAGGCTTCATCATTATTACATCACAATGGCTCTGATGTGTGAACTGGAATAAAAGCTGTTGTGACTTGATACTTATATTTTGTAATTATCCATTGGTCGGATAATAGATGACGGATTGCAAAAATGGTCAGTAACATCATTTCCTACATAAATAACTATATCAGGACTTGCGTTGATAAACTTTATGCATCAAATCCTCCTTAGTACGCCCGTTGCCATATCAAATCGTTCAATATTCTGTTATGTGTTTCGTTGATGCGAAACACCACATGAATCTACATTTCAGCTCAATGTCATTTAGCTCTGTTCACCAGAAAAAAAAAAGACTTAGCCCCGTGCTCCGCAGCGAAAGCGCGGGCTAAAAACCTTTGTTTAAATTAATTACTAAGTTAATAAAATAAACTATTGAAAGACTGAAAGTTACATAATGGGTATGTCTGTGTTGGTTTAAATTGAGCAACTGAAAAATATTTAAAGAAAAATAAGAGAACAACATTGATTAGAATATAATAACTACAAAATGATTTATAAACAAAACTTAAAAGTTAAAACCAATTGAATTGATTAAAACATAGGAATTTGTGTGGATGAACAACGAGAAATATCCAACGTTCTAACATCATCTATTATAATAGCAAGTTTATATCATATAATTACTTACTTCATCTTAAAAAAAAGTCAAAATATTTCTACAATAGATGAAATTTGAAATATTCGTAATATCTTAAGACCTTATTGCATTACTAGAGTGAAGATTTAACTCAGAAAACTTACAAAACTAATATACATAGTATGTCATTATGTAACATAAAGTAATAGCTTTTGCATCGAATAATATTTTTTCTAATAAACCTAACCTCTCTCATTCCCACTCAACCTTTCCCAATTAATTTAATGTTAAGATTAACAAACTGATTAAAAAAACAAGCTATGTTACTCGAATTAAAAAAAATAAAACAGAGAAAAAAAATGAAGATAAGGTTCGGATGTGCTGAGATCTCCTATTCTACATAAAGAAAAAAAATGAGTTGAAAGATAGATGTGATGAATATAATATTACAAAACCTGAAAGAGCACTTCTAATCCACCTAACCATCAAACAACAAATCGGACATCAATCGAACCAATTTTTTATTGAATAATCTTGAGAGTTACAATGCTTGGAAGGGTAACAATGCTTATTACAAAGCTTAAAACAGAGAATTTAACATAATTGCAGTAAAGTAAATGCTGAAAAAGAAAAGATATGAAGATGTCTTCTTTGAATGAAATCCTCCCTATTTATAGAGAAGTCTTGTGCATTATGTGAATTAAAACTGTAAAAGCCTTCAATTCTTTCTATAATTGATTATGGAAAGTAATAATCATGGCCAATCAATCTGGAAAACCTTCTAAAATTGCTTATGAAAAGCAATAATCACAGCCAATCAACTTAAAACCGCCCATTTATTGCTTTGACATTTCCCATTTAATTTGAAACTACACATTAATTGCTTTGACCTTGACCATTCAATGCGCCATTTTTTTCTCATATTTTATTATACTTTCAAATGAAGATGAAGCGAGTAATGGGCGTTAGTGTAGGGACTAACGATGTCATGGCTTGAGGACTAACGATGTGATATGTTTTTGGTGTGGAAACTAACAGTCGTTAAGTCCTTATTGGGGCTTCTTCTTGGGTTGGGCCGATTTATGGTTTTGGGCTTTTTATTGTTTAAGGCTTTTGTATAAATGGCATAATGGGCTGACTTGGCCCATTAACTTGGGTTAGGTTGAGGCTACTAAGATGCATACGCCTTCGGCTTTGATTTTCCACGCTCATTTCAATCTCGTGCTCGGTTTCGTCCGGTTTTGGCCTTGTTTTTATCTTTGTATTGATATCCGATACCTGCACAGTACACAACGCAAAACAAGCGTATATTCGGCATTTATGTTCATTTTTGGTTATTTAAGCTCGTTTTATTTAAATAAAGGTATGTGTATTTAAGCACATACCAATAGGTTGGGTTAACTTACATGCAATTTCTTTTCAAATTATCTCTTCAAAATGTCCTTCTTCTCAACCCTTTAAACAAAATTATTAACAACTTGCTTCGATGTTGCTCTTGATAAGTGGTATTCGCTATTTTATACATACTTTTTACCACGAAAAATGACCCCAAAAGACCAAAAACATAATAAAAAGTTGCAAATATATGTTGTTTTTGTGTTTGTGTATGTGCAGGTACGGATATTAAAGAAATGGACATAAATAAAGACAAAGCCGGACAAAACCGAGCACGGGAATGAAAAGAGCATGGAAAACCGGTTCCGACGGTGCCTTATTTCTTTATTGGGCCGGCCCAACACCATTTATATGGGTCGGACCAACCCGTATTTATCTAATACAAATGGCAGCCAACACTTGATTAAAAATGCAGCCCATCAAACTAAATGATAAAAGAGCCTGGCCCAGAATCAATTGCAAGACCCAGGCCCAATAAGAGAAGTATTACTAGGGCCCAAATTCATTTGTACTAGTGCTTACAATAGACGCAGCAGCTTGGAGCGGAAGAAAAGACATCTTTTTATTTTCATTAGTTTGGCATTTTTTATCTTATCTTGTTTTTATCATTTCTTTTCGTTTTTTTTCAGAGATAGATAAGAATAGTAGTAGCAGATCTAGCGTATCGACATCGTCTTTTCGTCTTTTCATTTTTTTTTATTTTTTATTTTTTGGAAGCAACAGTTGTAGTACTTTGATTTCAGGTTATGTAATAGATTGAGTATTGATTATTGTTAAAGTTGTTGATTTGTTTGAAGTACGATTCGTGGTTGGTTGTTGCTATGATTCGAGCGAGATGAGTAGTTTTCCCAGGTTATATAATGATTGTATTCATAGCCTTTTCTTCCTGCTATCTCTTACCTTTCGCAGCTTATTTATGTTCTTATCGATAGCTTATTTCAGATCTTATTTTATGGTAGCTTATTTTTCTGAATGAGAGTAGCTTATAGCTTATTCGATACTTCAGCTTGTACTCGTTAAGCTCATCATATAGCTTATGCGAGTAGGCTTGTCACATAGCTTATTCCTTGTAGCTTATCTTCATAGCTTATATTTAGTGTGTAGCTTGTGTTGGTTCGATTCGGAATAGTTTCGGTTTTTCTTTTATTGTCGCAGCTAAACAAAAAAAAATGCCATGGATAGTTTGTTTAGCTTATTTTGGGTTCGAGTTTGTGGCTCATTGGTTCAGGTTCATAGTTCATAGTTTGTGGTTTATTTGGTAATCAGCTTATTTTTAAGCTTTAGTATCTTTTGAGTTTTCGAGAGCTTATTGAATGGAAAGTTAGCTTATGATTCGTGTCTCATTGTTTTTCAAATGGTTTAAGAATAAATTTTAGTTTAATAAGATTTAAGTTTTATAAAATGGTTTTACTTTATCAGATTTGATTTCTAAGATTTGGGCCTAGCCCATTCGTCATTTCAAAATTTTATATTGGTAGTAAGAAAATTAATTTTCAAAACAGTAAGTTATATTTAGAGTAAATTGTCATTTTTAGTTAACATATTGTTTGTTTTATTTGTGATGGCAATTCCGTTTCAACTCTTTGGCGTGGAGCTTAAGGGTCTATTAAGCTAGTTTACTAGTTTATTAGATCGGGTGGTTATAATCGATTTGGTTTCGGCACTCGGGTTCTAAATCTTATCTCTTTTTAATTCTAATTAGTTGTAGTATTATTTTGCTTAAAATGTCTTTTATCATTATGCTTTTTATTAGTTTTAGTTGCCATGATTAGTTTAGTTTATTATTATCGTGGTCTCATTTGTCGCTCGTAGCTTAGTTATAATGTTTAGCGATTATGTTTATGCGTATTGCCGTTTTTCTTAGACTAGATATCATTATTGTTGCTTATTAGTTTTAGTTGCCATGATTAGCGAGTATTTCCATTTTATTAGTTGTAGTTTTATTTTAACATGTCTATTATTATTGTCCATTTAGTTGCCATGCTTAGTTAGTATGTTTATTTGTTGCTTTATTCGTTTATGCTTATTGTTATGCTTAGTTTAGTTGTTATTATTGCCATATTTATCGTAGACTTGGTATGCTCGTTTATTATTTGCTCGTTGATTGTTGTTTAGTTTATTGTTATTTAATTTATTGTCATTGTCGTTTATTGTTATTTAGCGAGCATGCCCGTTTTAGTATTATTTTAGCTTTATTATAGTTTTTATATTATATTATTAGTATTGAAAACCATAATTTTTAAAAACCAAAAATATTTGATATTCAAGCATGAAACAAGACATTCACATGGATTTCAATTCATCTCTCGCCGTGGAAACGACACTCGGAAGATAGACTATTATTTTTCCTAGAGTAATTTTCTTATCTAACGGGATACTCTCTATACTACTATTACTATTTGAGATATTTAGTTATATATATATTATTGTATATACGACTAATTGGATCAAATCAAATAGCCACTACCACCGCTGAATAATTTAACAGGTTTTTGATATGGTTATGTGTTTTAATAATAGAATGGGGATTGGGTAGGAAGCAGTGGAATGAGGATCCATCAAAAAAGTGTTAATCAATGGAAGTGTTTCTAGACAAATATGGAACGACGAAAGCGTTATAAAAAAGGCCGAACAAAATTAGGCCAAGCCAATTAGCCCACGTAAATAAAGGAATGACCCGTGGTTAAAACATCATCGTATTCGATCATAAATGTGTATACTTATATTGTCATTCAAAACATTGACTTGTTTTTCCAAACATATGACTTTTTCGATGTCTTTATCTTCACGAGTTTTGAAAACCTTTTCTTGTTCCTCTTTTTTGAAATGAAATTGTGTAAATTGTTCATTTATGTGCAGAAAGCTCATTTTCCATTTCTGAAATCTTTTTATTCAAGCTTGGTATTTTTTCAGTATAAGCACTAAAAGGCTTTTCAGTTTTGACTTTTTGTTCTTCGAGTAAACCATAAGCTGTTACACATTTAAGTCGAGCATTTTTCACAAAATCAGAATCTTGGTACCTCTTAAGCTCATTATTTAAGAACGTGTTTGCTTCTCGTAAGGCTTTGTTTGATGATTCTAAAGACTTATTGTTTTGTTTGCTTTCATCAATTTCAATTTTCATTTGTTCAATTAAAGAAGCAAGCAATTCACGTTCTTTTTGAAGCATTTGATCATCATGGTCAGCCTCTTCTCCATTATTACTTGTAACCCTTGCCCTTTCCTGAGATTTGAATTTTCTAATTTAGTCCTTTGACTATTTGACTTTTGTCATTTCTGTTAGAACAAGTACCGTGTTGACGGTGGTGAATAAATGTGATTTCGAACATCTTATGTGTTTATGACTTATGATAATTAGAGGATTTTATGTAAGTTGATCATGTTTCAGGAGGGTTGTCTCG